>BPLR01003917.1:0-69390 GCA_021605095.1 Caerostris extrusa
TTGCTGTATGTATGCGTGTATCTTAGTATAATACTAAGAATTGTCAGATCCAGCAAGCTCATTCATCGTGGAAAATTGCCCATATAAAAGTCTCCAATTACAGTAATTTTCTACTATTTATTCTTACTACAGATCTTAAAGCCGTAACTATTACTTTGTTATGTAAAACTGTTTCAAAAAGATATGAGTTCGATAAAAAATTGAATTCATTTTCACAAATTTTCTTAATTAATTGATAAGATTGATTGGGTTGCCATAGAATTACTGTAAAATTCAAGAGTCAGAAATTATTTAACTGACTCCCTCACTTCTGATGGCAGTAGTAGAGAATATATTGTTCCAGCATATTGTTATTTTCCAAAGACAGAATTCCTTACTGAAATGCCAGCGTTTCATAAGATGTAATATGAGAGCTTTTATTATACTTTAGCTAATTTTTTTCCTCATATTTCTGCCAATAGAAAGTTTGTGCACCTACTCGAGCAAAGACTTCTGATTTAGCATGCTTATTTCAGTGTAAGTTTTCCGCTGAGTTAACTCATCATAACTTCAAACTAAGCTCCCTCAATCAGAAATTCAAATTTAAAATAGCTTTTTTTTTTGTTGTTGTTGTTGAACATCGAAGGGCTTCGTATCCTATTTATGATACCAAGAATTGCTTTAAGTCAGTGATCTACAAGCTCATCTATCGTACTGCCTGTACAGTTCTCAATTATCCTTGGGGACTGTCTTGTCCGCCACAAAACAATGCTTAAACATGTCAATCTCCATCGAGTCTCCTTGTTTCTGAAGCTCTGGCACTTGATGCCATAGATGGCGTCCAGACTCGAATTCTGCATGGAGGTTTGTGAGTGGTTTCGGAATCCACGTTAAACTGTCTAATTAACCTAAAGTAAGCACAAATGACTGTAGAGCGACAAACCAAGCCAAACTTCATTTCTGAAATCAACTAGCAGTGACTGCAATCAAACCTTGGTCTTCTTGCACAATAGCTGCACACATTACCAATGGAACCAAATACCGGCCTTAAAACAACATTCATTTACAATGAAAAAAAAATTCTTTTATGCGGTATTTCTGTAAAAATAATATTTTTTCTCCTCCTAATTAATCCTCAATGCGGAACAAAATGAATCTGAAGCAAAATGTGAGCGTATCAGTGGAGTAAATGTTTTTCTAAAAATATGAATAAGCCAAGGGCACGAAAAGAGCGCTTTGCACGTGAAAAAAGAACTGCCGGCGGATATAGGTCCATCGCTTCGTTTATTTTGGGTTTCTCTCACTTCACAACCGGTTTGCCGAAGAAACATCTTCTTCACTCGCTTCCAAAAAAATAAATAAATAAAATGAGATGCTGAGAGTTCCAAAACACATTACATTTATACATTTATATTTTTTATGCAACAAACAAAACAGTTACATATTATGGTATGTTTATTTTATTTTGAAATGAATGTTTATTTTATTTTGAATTTATGGTTTTCTGAGAAGATTTGACGATGAAAATCGCATTATTTTAAACAGTTTACAATCGGCTTTTCGTCTTGTTTTTAATCTCTTTCATTGTCATTATTTACTGTCTTTAAAAAAATAATGTATAATATATATATATATATATAAACAGAAATCCTGCCAGAAATTTCAATTGATCATGTGTGCGAACAGAATTTGCTGGATGAATACACATGGGAGTATACCAATATCCACAACCAGCAAGAAATTTATGGGTTAGTATACTACAAAGACTTCTGCACTTTAAGGTTCCGGTTGTTTATCTGGTATTTTTTTTTCCCTTCAGATTACTCCAAGTTCTCTCGACAAACAAAATGATTGCTACAATTACAAAAATACTACGGTTATGGCGAATCAATTAGGCGTGGATAATAATGCCGACATCACTTCACAATATATGAAGATGATCTTTTGGAATTAAATATCTTGGTAATTTTTATCGATCCTAATCTCAACTTTGGAAATACGAGTAAAAACCCTCCATTAAAGAATTTTAAAATTTACTTATGCATGCTATTTTAAAAAGAAAAATATTGGATCATAAAAATAAGCAGCGATAACAGTTTTCAATTTTTTTTATTTTAAACAATTAAAAGATATGCGAATCCCTTTGTCAGGACTTGTCCAAATAATATGATATCTTAGGATTTGGTAAATCACCTAGGTCATTTTTAACATTTTGGGCTAATTAGACCGGGTTTCAGTTTAACGTAGATTCTGTACAAGTATCCATGTCACCGCCAGGAAACTTTGAATCCTGTATCAAAAAAAAAACAAAGAAAAGAAAATATTTACGGAAATATGTTGATATTGATATCTCATTATTTTAATAAATTAAACTAAAAGCTGCTTTGGTTCAGGCGTTACCAGAGTTAGAAAAAAGGGATATCTTTAACTGAATCCAGTTCTCCAGAATGTGAGTGTGAACAATAAATTACAAAATAATTAGTTAATTTTTCTTCCAATGAGTTTGCTTTTTATTGTGTAACATTTCAAAAAATTCAGTGTTCGAATAAAGAATGCAACAACCAATTTTTGAATTAAATTTTTATGGAAGGAATGTTTACAGAAACAAATTATTAGATATCAAAGAATTGCTTTTATTTAACATTTTTATTTTAAGCATCTAAAAATATCATTTTTAAACTGATCCGTGTTTTAATTTATTGGGTATCAGTGATCTTCATTTTTGAATAAAGCCTTCATTTTTGTAAATGAGAGGTGATCATTCCCCAAGGAATCGGTGAACCTTCATTTTGGAAAGAGGTCTTCATTTTAGACAAAAGTAGTGATTCATTTCTAATGGTCTTCCATAGACAAAAGATGATGGGTTGACGTATTTTCTTTTGAGATTTAGCTGCTCCATTTTTGACAGGGTAAATACAGTTGGTCCAATGAAAACCCAAAATATTGAAAATATAATAAAAATTAACTAACAATCATATTCAAATGAAAAAAAAAGAAAATATTTAAAAATTTAATTTTTTTTTGTTGACGTTTTAGATCATTATTGGGAACGTAAGAATCCATCTCCTGATTGCAGTATTTTCATGATTTATCAGCATATCAAAAAATTTAATAGAGATGCATTTAAGAAAATCTTTTATGGAACTTCAGAATTGCGCATGAACCCTTTAGAAGAGGTAATTTCGGATAGTGATATTTTTTGTAAAGTTTCATGCAATTTAAAGAGTTTTAGCTGCATATAGACAAAAGTGGTCTTCCATTCATAGGCGAAATGAGATCATAGTCTACATTTTGCAGTCAAGAACGGTCCTTTTTAAGAACCTTTTTACCTAAATTCAAAAGTAATTTTTTTTTATTGAAGAGAACTTGATATATTTCAACTAGGTGGACTTCCTGCTGATTCTGTTGAATCACGTAAATCTGTATCGAGTCTACTCTTTTTCCAAGCAGTAAAAAAAAAAAAAATCTGTTCTCATTTGCACGCTAGATAGTGCAAATTACTCCCCTCTAGTGAGGCATTCAAAATGAATGCACAAAAAGATGAATCAGAGAAAGCTTCGTTCCTACCAGGGGATAATGACCTTGAAAAAAAAGGGAAGTCCCAACTATTAAAAGGAACGATGCTCAGTGCGGAATGGCGGGGAATCCGGGTCAAAAACTTCTCGAGCCAAGCGGGGGTTTTAACCCATAAACCCACTCCAGAAACAGAGAGGGAGAAAACACTCGCCGATTTTCCCATTGTAGTACTTACTTGTAAAAGCTCACAATCATAAGCTGGCTTTTTTTCTCAATCATCACCTCACAAAATGGAAACCAGTTTTAAAGAGAAGCAGCTCGACCTGCCTTCGAGTTTTCTCCCAAAAATAGGTGCAAAACAAACCCAAGCTGTAGTATGTAGGTCAAATGTTGATTAATCAATCGGATGGTGATCTCAATGCTATGTGGGGAAGTCGTTGCATCCCGGACTTTCTCCATACTTACATGGCAGCATTGTCAAGTAAGGGGGGACAAAGAAACTGCGATTAACATGAACCAGTACAGTTGGAAAATTAATTTAAATCAATTGAAAACTTTTTTGTCTTGGTTATTATCTTCCCTTTTTTTTTTGTACTTGAGTCTAGACACTCAAATCCGTTTGATCAAATTTTATGATCAACATTTCACAGATGTTCAGCATGTGACCCAATGTTAACATATTCCATACTTGAGACCTCGCTTGCAATTATTGCTTCGAGAAATAGCAGATTCGATTCGATGTTCATATATGTCTAAACATCTTGTATTGATAGCTTGGTACTTGTAGGTAGTTTTCCAGGTTTTCTTCCATAAGCATGCAAATATCTGCCAAATACGCCGCAAATTAGTGTCTCTTATTTATCGTCCATTGGTGGACTGTTTGTGTATATATAATGTAATATAATACTGATAGCATGTGGCTACATGTAACCTTATTAGTAATATAACAAAGCATTCAGTTATATAGAACATTATGGATAATGTAGCATAGGTAGAATCTAGTTATACTCGTATGTATCGGCAACTGGTTTGTCTAGTGAGGTTTACAGAGATTTCCATCTTAAGACACACAAATGCTGTCAAATCACAAGAAAGTCAACAAATGCAAAAAGGCAACTCAACCGTGCGGAATCCTGTTGTAATAGGAAAAAAACCCCGTAAAAACAGAACAGAATTTAAAATGTTTTTTAAGAAATGTTATTAATATTCCATGCATACAAAAAAAAAAAATGACTTCTAAAAAGAACACTGATATATGTATAACAAATTACTGGTGATTTTTTTAAATTTATGATAAAATAATTTAAATTAAAAATAGATAAGAAAGCAATTTTTCCAATAATCATTACAAATTTTGAATATCCTTACATAAAAAATTTTTTTAAAGAAATTAAAAAATAATCTTCCTTCCAACGCATCCTTTGGGGGCATAATTTATCGTTTTGTTTTATCGACAGAACTCGAATATAAACATTATGTGATGACTCAGTTTCCATAAACAAAACCGATCCTCTTATGCAAAACATTCTTAATTATTTGAGAACATTGAAACCACGATTAGCTTACATTCTGGAAGCCGTGAACAATTTAAAATGAAAAACAGACACGTTACTAGATATTTGTTAATAAGCAGTTTTGGCAACAAATATTTCATAACATTTTCAATGAAAGTTTCTCGTGTTATTCGAGGTGATGAATCAGTTTTAAACAACTTCAACTGTTACTTTCTTCCCACGTATTTTTGGTGGAAGCCACGAAGCTGGATCTCGAACAACATTTTGTTCACGCATGATAATATTGAGTTGTTTTTGTTTTTTAATTCCTACTATTAGCTCACACTCTCCGTATATATATCTTGTTCAAATTTTCAATCGTTCATAAAATACTTTTTATTCATCCACTTGAGTACAAATACATTTTTTTTTTTGAACTTGTAGTGGATGACACTGGATTTTAATGCAGTTTTTTCACATATTAATTCAGTAATTAAATTTAATTAATGAATTATTTTTTTTTTAGATTTAAGTTGCATATATCTACCCATAGACGGCGCCAGATGAACTTAAAAAATGAATGAAAATTATTTATAAAGGACTTTCGGCAATAGAGTGAAAAAAAGTAGGAATTGATTTGGATATTGGCCGTTTCTTCGTCACTGAAATAAAATTTCCCATGTATAATGAAGTTAATACAGTCTTTTCATAATTTAAAAAAGAAATAAATAAATGTAAACGAATAGATAGATAAGTGAAAATCTTCATTTAGTTGAAATTCAATTTAATTTAGTACATCTCTGTATGAGCACAATTAATTGTTCGAAGTACATCCATACGGAACTTGATTTCTTGCCATGTTCACTGTAACATATCCTAATCCATGGTGGCAGCCTGGTGGCCAATTGGCTAGTGCTCTGGCCTTTGGTACCACAGGCCTCATGTTTAAATCCTTGCGATGGCATGGATGTTTGTGAGTGGTTCGGAATCCACGTTAAGCTGTAGGTCCCGGTCTAATTAGCCTAAAGTGTTCACAAAATGACAGTAGAGCGACAAACCAAACCAAATCATCCGTGGTGACAATACCATCAGTGCGTTAAATGAGTCATGTCCGATACATTCATGAGGATATTTCCACCATGGATGAGGTTATGCTACAGCGAATAAGACAAGAAATTGAATACCATCTTAATGCACAAACATTTGTGCCCGTATAGAAATATATTAAAATAATTTAAAATCAAATGAAGCATAAAAAGATATCTGAAATATATACATCTCATGTTTTTTAACAATCTTCTCTTATCTGTCTTTTCATTTATCTTTTGTAATACATTTTTAAAATTGTAAAAAAGACTTAAGGAACACCATGTAAATACATCAATACATCCAATCCTGGAATCTTAAGGAGTTATAAATTCAAAAAAAATATTTGAAACTTTGCAATAGAAAAAAAAAAAAAAAAATTTAGATAAACGTTCGATTGCAAAAATTACAAAGTTTTAGATTTGTATCTTAATATCTATGTAAGAAGATTCTTCGACATAAAATTCAGAATAGTCAAAAAAGGGAAAATTTAAAATGTTCTAAATTTGTTTTCTTCAATTTCCTTGCATGCAGATAAGTAAAACTTCTTTTAGAATTGAACTTCTGAATATTTTAGAGTTTTGTTTTGCCTCCCCTTTTATTTTTCTTTTGTTGGTGAACAAAGTTAAATTGTTTTATCTTAGAGATGAAAAGCGTATTTCGATTATGATATTTTTTTTTTGTATTTTAGGATATATAGATATTTAACCAAGCTTTTTCAATAATTATACAAGTCTCATTCACAAGTTCATATTCAAAACATTTATAATATATAATAATAAACACATATATTCTAAACATAGATAAAATTTAGAACATTTCCTTGGAATATTTACTCAAATTTTATAACAAGTAAAAGCAAAATTTTGTTTTATTTCATTTTTATTATATTTCCCCAATCGACATTAACAATCAAATTATAAAAGAAATAATACAATGCTGATTCGCATTGACAATCTGGTCGTCTGGTGGGAGTTTTCTATGCTTTCTCCGTAAAATTCACAAATTCAGACTAGTTACCGTTAAAGGTCCTCTAGGAAAGCAATGGAAGTGATTTCATCACCTTTCGGTGAGCCGTTCGTGCCATGCGAAAAATAAATTTTAGGCCCAAAATATAAACAAAAAAAATTTAGATTAAAAATCTTACCTTTCCAAAAGGCATATAAATAATTAGCGATAAAGCCTTAATACCAAGCAAGATTTCACATTTTTTTTTTTAAATTGAAAAATTTCTTTTTAATTGAAAAAATTAAATTTGTTTCAAAATGATTGATAAGAAAATCCCTAAGTATGAAAAAGAAAAACTCTCTGTACGTGAATGTCGATATTTTTCCGTGTAAAAACCCTGAAAATATTGTAACATTTTAGTTTATATTATTGGTGTTATATTGGCAATATTGTTAGATAATTATCCAACATTATTTTCTTCTTCATTGGTGCAACAGCCCTCTTTGGCACAAGGTCGTCTGCCTACTGACAGATTTCGAGACAAGGCATATTTTTTTCTTATGGGTTAGGGTTGTCAGCCCTACGCCAACGCTCTACTCTCATATTAGACCGCGACACGGCAAAAGTGGATTCCAAACCACTGCAAAAGTGCATGGCACCGGAAGGACACGAACCTACAATCTTTGGCACCGAGTGCCAGAATGCTAGTCATTCGGTCATCAGGCCCCTATTTAACCTTATGGGTAATATAACATTGGTAGCATATTGCAATATACAACCCTATTAGTAATACAACAGAAGTAATGCATATACACTGAAGTGACAAAGTCATGGGATACCTCTTAATATCGTATCGGCCCTCCTTTCGCCCGGCGAAGTGCAGCAACTCGACGTGGCATGGACTCAACAAGTCGTTGGAAGTCTTCTGCAGGGAATATTGGCCATGCTGTCTCGATAGACGTCCATAATTGTGAAATTCATTTGGGCACGAACAGACCTCTCGATGATGTCCCATAAATGCTCGATGGGATTCATGTCGGGCGATCTTGGCCAGATCATTTGTTGGAATTGTCCAGAATGTTCTTCAAACCAATCGCGAACAGTTGTGGCCCGGTGACATGGCGCATTGTCATCCATAAAAATCCCATCGTTGTTTGGGTACATGAAGTCCATGAATGGCTGCAAGTGATCTCCAAGTAGTTGAACATAGCATTTCCAGTCAATGTTCGGGATAGTCCATGCCATGAAAAAACAGCCACATTAGGGAGCCACCACCATGAACATGACAGTTTGGGTCCATATGCGCCACACTCAAACCCTACCATCGTTACTGGTGACTCATCGGACCAGGCCACGGTTTTCCATTCATCTAGGGGTAGCTCATATGGTTCGTTCTGTCAGTAAAAAGGCATCGAGTCGGTCTTCTGCTGGAATAGCCCAGAAAGCCAAATTTCTCTGCACAGTTCTACCATTATTTCTGCGGTTATTTAGTGGTCTGTTAGAATTTACGACTCTTTGCAGACGTCGCCGGTCTCGGCTGTTAAGTGCAGGCGCTGTCGATGGTGGGATGTTATGCCTGAAATTTTTTCGGCACACTTTGAAGTGGATCTGGGAATGTTGAATTCTTAAGGATTTCCGGAAATGGCATGACCCATCTACAACTAACATTCCGCGTTCAAAGTCTGTTAATTCCCGTCGTGCGGTCATCATCACGTCAAAACCTCTTCACATGAATAACTTGAACAAAAATGAAAAAGCACCCATTTAACCTGTTCTACGCGATGCTACTGCCATCTGAAAATTTGCATATTGCTATCCCATGACTTTTGTCACTTCAGTGTATGTAACATGGATAATGTAACATAATTATGGATGATTGAATGGATTATTGTTATTATTGAGGATTAATTGGAATGGATTAATTATGGATAATTGGATATGGAAATTTTTTACATGGATATATGCAACATAATTATGGATAACATAACACAGGTAGCATATAGATATATGTAACGTTATGGTAATATATTACAGGTAGCATATGGTTATCTGCATCATTATGCATAACATTGTACCATTATGGGGTTAGGGTTGTACCTATAAGTAATTATCTTTTCTTTGAAAAAAAAGATCTTAAGATGTCATGATGAAAATTGAGTAAAGGTGACCTCGCTACATATATGAAAACTATAAAGCCCTAAAGGATAGAAATCTTTTCCGTCGTCATTTATTACTGTGCCAATGTCATTTGTTATATCACGTTGGTCGTTGAACTGACGTTCAAACGGCTATTAACGCCATCACAGATGACATTTTTAACAGCAGCATAAGAAAATTTTCTTTTTCAAAAACGATTTTTTTAAATGTGCTTTTGAATGAATGTCACTAAAAATTAAATAAATCAATCAAATATTTTTTTTCCCGACTTAAAATGTATCATGTGAGGGAGAGAGAGGTTAAACACCGCAGATGTTGCAAGAGAAGGATTTAACTAGCACACATCCTTAGTTAAGAGGATTGCAGTTCAGCGACACAGAAATGCAGTTCCTGTTTCTACTTTCGTTTTGATGTCAAGTTGAGGCGGAGGCTTCGAAGTTGAGGAAGCGAAACTTTTCAGGGTCATTAAAGGAAGAAAAAAAACCAGCTTTTGGGGAAACAAAAGAAATATGCTCAAGGTAGAAAGTAGACAAAAGGAAATACATCGTTACATTACAAAAAAAAAAATTTGTTATATCTCCCAAGAGATCTTCTTTTCTATGATAAACAATTCTAATGTCATTCTGAATTAATACGTCGAAACGGTAATGTAATATAAACTGTAGCAAAAACGGCTACTTGCAAACACAAAACAGAAAGATGGGTGGGGTAAAAATCACAAAAACAATCCGGAACATCCCAATCCACTGTCAATGTCAAGCTCTATCACAATTTCCACCAAGAGGAATTGGGACGCAAATTCAAATGCTTCTACTGAGGATATTTATTCTAAATTACTTTAATTAATTACTAATAATTATTTTAATCTTCAATGCTGATGTGGTACATCAGACCATCCTTAGTGGAACTTTGCTAATTATGAATATACTACAGAAGGTTTGTCATATGAAAGAAAAATGACCAAATTTTAGTGCCAAGCGTTTTGTTGTTGAAGGTGATGGTGGTGGTGGTGAAAATGGTGGACGTCCGGATCCATACAATAAACAGCTCACTGACGGGTGATAAAGGAACGGCATTGCGTACCAAGAGGACTTTTATGAATTACTATTCTGCATTTGAGTGTAGCAAGATAGGAAACGCAGTAAACTCTTACCAAGCAGCTTGCTTATCGAAGCGAAACGCTATGCAAGTTGTCCCAATCGTTGTAGAGTCTCCACGCTTCCTAAAGTAGCGACTGCAACGGAGGTTTATAGTGGATTTGAACACGACTCCCACTACAAACTAACTAGACTTATTATGGGTCATGAATCGGGAAGGCCTAAACCTCTAAATTTGATTTTTGCACACTTTAGGCTAATTAGACAGGGACATACAGTTTAATGTGGATTCCGAACCCCTCACAAACATCCATACCCCGACCAGGAATCGAGCCTGAAGCCTGTGGTACCTAAGGCCAGGTCACTAGCCAATTGGTCATCAGGCCGCCTAAACCTGTAATTGGTTTAGTTTGTCGCTCTACGGTCATTTTGTGCACACGAGGGCTAAACAGACCAGTACCTATAATTTAAAGTTGATTCCGAACCACTAGCAAACATCCATGCCACAGCCAGGATTCTAGCCTAAACCCTGTGGAACCAAAGGCCAGAGCGCTGGCCAATTGGCCATCAGGCATCCTAACCCTCTAGAAGAAAAAAATAAACTATCCAAATAAATCCATTAATTAATTGTAAACCTATAATGAATTTTATAAATTACAGTAAGCTTAATTATCATAACTTAAAAAATTATTATTGACATAGTGACACACAATTTAACAATCACAATTTATTACTTACTTCAGTTTCTCTTTCACGAATTTAAAATTAACGAACGATACTTAACACGAATAGTTTTTTTTTTTTAATGGGTTTACAAACTGTGTCACGCGAATGGATGAGATTGCACAGACGCAATCAGGTAATCTCGCGACAGCTATTTCCATTCACTTAAAAGGCTTCTGCCCCTTTTACTCAATGCACTACTCACTCACCTGTAAAGCCTACTTCCCAATGCTCTTCCTGCAGATCGAAAATGCAGATAAACGAAAGAAGAAAAAAAAAGGCAGATCCAAAATCCATTGACCCGATAATGACACTCATAATCAATGGGCCGATCGGGTGTCAAATCGCGGGGACGAATCATCGGGATTCTGATGAGCGAGTCGCGAGGAGCCGTTCCGGGTCAAGCTTTCGTTCATGTCGTATGGAATCTTCTTTAATTAGATTTTACGGATTAACTTAGTAAATAGCAAGTGAAATTTGTTAATTTGTTTGATGGTTCAACCATAACCATTTGGGAAAATAACAATGCTGTTTGTTTTGGTTTGGTTTGTCGTTCTACGGTCATCTTCTGCGCACGAGGGCTTAACAGACCGGGACCTACAGTTTAAAGTGGTTTTCAAACCAGTAACAAACATCCATACCATGGCCAAGATTCGAACCCGAAACTGTGGTACCGAGCGCCAGAGCGCTAGCCATTCGGCCATTTGGTTTTGTTTGTTGTCTTGTCCTAAAGTTGGCGGCCTGATGGCAAATTGACTAGAGATCCGGCCTTTGGTACCACAAGGCTTCAAGTCCGTATTCTGGCGGTGGCATGGATGTTTGTGAGTGGTTTGGAATCCACGTTAACCTGCTGGTCCCGGTCTAATTGGCCTAAAGTGTGTAAAAATGACCATTAAGCGACAAACCAAATCATTCCCGTACCTTGGGCTAACTAGTAATGTTGTCGTAATAATCCCTTCTATTACTAGTAAGAAAAGGGAGGGCGGAACATCGGTGGCCCTCGTTACCACGAACTGCCCACTGACAAGTGCTGAGAGAAGGATGGTGCTTTTCAAAAGATTGTTTAGAGATAACTTCTAAGTGAGTGGTTCGGAATCCACGTTAAACTATAGGTCCCGGTATAATTAGTCTGAAGTGTGCAAACAACGACCGTAGAGTTATAAACCAAAAACCGTAGAGTTATAATCCTAAAACAATTTTTTTTTTATGTACTTTTCTTTTGATTAAAATAATTGATATTTTTATAATACTTTTAATAACGCTTGCTGATTATTGATTTAATTTTACTTTCAAGGGAGGCCCTCTAAATACTACATTTTGTCATTAAATCCCAGTTTTCCACTCTCCCCCCTACGGCCTGATGACTAATTGGCTAGTGTTCTGGTCTTCGGTACACCAGGCTTCCTATTCGAATCATGGCTGTGGCATGGATGTTTGTTAGTGGTTTGGAATCCACTTTAAACTGTTGGGTCAGATTAGCTCTCCTGTGCAAACGACAATCCAAAAACAAACCAATCGCACACTCAAATTCGGTTATGTTTGAAAGTCCTAAAAGGTACCTCCTAGGTCCCGGTCTAATTAGCCTAAAAATGCAAAAAATGATCGTAAAGCGACGAACAAACCAAGCCAATCTCCTTGAGTAGTCCAACGAAAAATATGGAGCAATCATTTCATGAATTCGGGAAACTACAACTCAAGTACTGAATAACATTCAAAAGAAAATGCCAAACAGTTCAACAAATATATTTCTTCAAATAAAAAGAAAAATAATGTATTAGTTAAAGAGTTAAAACTGGCAAAAAATTCTAGTTCTAATAAATCTGTCATGCAAACTTAAGTACAATAATGAATCCACATAAATGCACTGCAATATATATGACTTTTTATCAACTTTCAAACACGTTACAAGAATTAAAACCCTTCTTGAAAAAGAAATCAAAACGATCATTGAAATTCTAGAGGATTCTTTCATATTCGTTAACTAAAATAGCTCTATTGGTCATAGTCCAAGATAAGGCACATAAAAATCCACTTAGACATTCCCCCAGAATCCTAAGCATAACAAATCGTTCTTGGAACACATTAGGTGATAGAATCTTTAATTTAATCTTAATCTTCAATCTTTAGAAGATGATAGAATCTTAAGAAACTTTTTATGTGATAGAATCTTAATCTTTATTGGTTAAAAAAAAATTGAATAATCTTATTAACTATCTTAACTTCACTCTTTTACTATATTCTGAATCTTTATCCATTTTAATAAAACTTATATAAAGGGCAAACTGATATCAACGAATTTCAACGTAGATTGATAAAATAGCTAAAGTATAAAAATAATTAACATCTTATGGGGGGGGCTTTAATAATCAACATAAAATATTAACACTTTGTGAATTAGCAAACACCTTACTAATTCAGAAGGCATTATTTAAAAAAAGAGGCTCTCTTGTGGGGAAAAAACTAGAAAAGATACTCTAGTACTAAGGAAACAGAGCATGTATGTATCCTTCACATCTTAAAAATTAAATTCTTCGAATAAAAATAGAATGTAGAACATACAAATAAGCAAAAGCTACATCATATATTCCTTCCAATCCAACAGGAGAAAATGATGTTGCTGTTAAACTTCATGTTTAATGGGCATTGAAATTAATTAAGCTATTTATATAAATTTTACATTAATGATAATCAGCTTCGTAGAGTCCAATGATAACAACGGCCCAACTAGTGGCCTAGTGGCAACGTGGTAGCTAGAGAGTAGAAAAGCTCAGGTTCGAATCCGTTGACGGTATTGTTGCAGTCACTGCTTTCAGAAAAGAAGAGACTTGATGGCAATCGGGAAAATACGTCTAAAAGCATCTAGCATGAATAGTCAGTGTACCTGGTGGGCGTTTTTCCGTTTTTTTTCTCACAAAAGACACGCAAATGCCAAACAATTAACCATAAAATTCCTCCTGAAAGACACTCCAAATCATCTTCTCTCATCGGTGGGCTGTTATGTAGGTGGGATTCATGACGCCCACCGATGTTCAACAAAGGAGTTAGGTATGATAATGAGTGCAGCAGGAAAGCAGATGAATTCAGATTCCAATCCACTACAGGTATTGGCTGCGTTTACTACTTTCAGAAACGAGGAGATTATATATGCTGACACAATTGCCATTTAACGTTTCGCATCGCCATTCAGTCTGTGTATCGAAAATTTTCCTGTTTTTCAACCATACGACACACAATTACTTATCTCTAAAGACTCATTAGTTTATATATAATTAGAAAAATGAATGTATGACAAAGAATGTGTGATTTCAATCAGATAATTCCACAGATGATATATCAGTAGTTTAGATTAATGTTTCTTGAAACTAAAATTTAAAAAAGAAAGGCTACAAGGCTTCTTGTCCAAACCTGCATACCGATTAAATAATTTTGAAACGGATAACTGCTCCGATGGCTGTCGGTATCCAAGTCCAATCATTCCGCCAGCTTGGCTAGCAGACCGACCGTCCCTCAAGGCCGTTTCGATGATTGACCCTGGAAGCAGCTGAGGGCCAGTCAAGCGAGGTGGTGAATCCCTCCGACAAGCAATCAACAAAATGGGCTGAATATTCAAATCGGGAATCGATCGCGTTTATTCCACATAGAGGCGAGTCAAGAATGACTTTTTAATTGAAGGAATACACAGATTTTTTTAAAACCAGAATTCATAATTTATTACATTAGGGGGTGTATATTGTAGTAAAACAGTTGCTAATCCATACTATAGAAACAATTTTCTTCGAAAATTTTCAGCCGCGCTATCCATTGCACACGCTCATATAGCAATTTATGCATTATTCGCTATATCCGATAGAGACATCTGTAAATAACTCTTCTTTTCAAGTACAAGCCTGATGGTCAATTGAGTAGCGCTCTGTCCTTTGGTACCACAGGCTTCAGGTTCTAATCCTGGCGGTGGCACGGATGTTTGTCAGTGGTTTTGAACCCACGTTAAACTGTAGATCCCGGTCTAATGAGCCCAAAGTGTGTACAAAATGACCGTAGAGCGACAAACCCATATTTTCAACTAACCGCATTCTGTTAAAAGAATCATTTCGTATATTTCTTACTTTAGATAACCATGTATAATTTAGACCAATTTTGCAAGCAGTTGTATCGATTATCAACTGCGGGCAAAATAAATAAGTGTTTTAGTTTAATTGTCTGTGTATATGTACATTTTATTATTAATAATGCTTCTGTTATATTTATAAAATAAAAGCATTAAATATACATTTAGGTTTATTGAATAGTTTGACTTGAACATCACAAGCCATCGGAGCAGTTATCATTTTCAAAATTATTTCATCGATATGTGAGCGACTCGTGGCTCAGAGGTAAAGTGCACCTCTGGTGAGGATTAAGATTGAGGTTCAATCTGCTGGAGGCATTATTGTAGACACTGTTTCAAAAAACGAGGAGACGAGATGGCATTTGGAATGTTCAGCATCTTGCCTCTTTAGTTGGACTACATGGTGGGAGTTTTCCGAGTTTTTTGCCATACGATACGAAAATGCGGTATAGTTTCCCTTAAAAATCCTCCAGGAAGGCACTGCCCTCCTTTTTCAGCGACACGGAGCCAAGTCAAAGGCTCTTGCTGATGCTCCATCATAACAGAAGCTGCTCCCTTTCCTTCCATCCATGAGCAGACTACTCATGGAATGTCTGTCCCGCGCTGCAGGACACTGAGGATTAGACACAACAACTTCATCGATATGTTGATTTGATCAAAAGAGCCTTGTAGCATACAAAAATAATTTAAAAAAAATTACGTATCAATTTTTTATTTGTGCGAAATCGATTTATCTGAGTATAAGTGCATTTTGTTAATACAAAAATATTTGTTATAAATTTCAGGTAATTATTTGCCTTTATGTTTCTTTAATAAAAGAATGAATTAATTCATGAACGAAATTACTTCATTAAAGGCGAATGAATTATTACTTGTGCATTCGCCATTCTGTTTCTTTAATAAAAAAAAAACAGAAGGGCGAACGAACAAGTAATAATTCATTTGAAACACTTTCAAAAGCGCAAATAGCATTGTGTCATTTTAAAAGATTTAAGAAGTTTATGCAACATTACACCAAACCCCTTTTATTACTTTAATTTTAATACTGAAATTTTATAGTTATTTTTATTACAGAACGTGTGCAAATTCTTTTAAAAAAAAATATTAACATAAAAAGAATCAAAAAGTTATATTTCATCATAGTTTAGGGACTTCCATGATTAAATTCGTGAAAACTATTGCAACTAAAAAAGAGGTTAATAATTTATTCGTATATTAAGGAGTTTAGAATCCATAGTTATGCCAATCACTTCCTTTTCTCTACAATATACTAAAAAAAGTTTTAAACGATACATGCATTAAGAATGACAAGATATGATCTTTATTTCACGATTAAAATTAACGTTTATTTATGTATGTGAACGATTCGAACAGTTGTTTTCAACCAGCTGCTTAACATTGGAAGAGTCCATTTTGAAATCTTCAATCAGCAATAACTAATATGAAGAAAACAATCTGGATAATGCTCTAAGGTTAACCATGAATGAAAACAGTTTCAGAATAGAGCGCCTTCATTCATCGGAATTTATTATAACTATAGGATAATGGAGCAATGCGAATAAGGGATAAAGGCCCCTATTTGTAAAATAGAGAGTTTTTGCATACCGTATTTCGGACGTCCGTCAGCTTTTTCTCCCTAGCGCGCATGCTCATAGGAAACATTATTACAGATACGCATGCGCAATTTCCAATGAGCATGCGCTAGGGAGAAAAAGCTGACGGACGTCGAAATACGGTATGCAAAAACTCCCTAATATCTCCTCTCTCTAGATAGATAAAGGGAGAAAGAAAGAGAAAGAAAATATAATGATCTATATAATTAACTAGTATAGAGCGTTATTGTAAAATAATTATCCCTTTAAGACCTGAATTTTTTTTTTTTTTTTTTTTATATTTAAATGTTACTTTAAATTTTTACTAGACAATGACTCGAATGAGACTAAAAATAATTAAAATAATCTATGCCTCCTCCCCCTAGGCACGGAGGGGCACGGAGGCTTTTAAATGAAAAAATTTCAAAAATGTTTCACCCCCACGATAGTACGTTCTCAGGCTTAAGGGTTATAAAATTACCCTTCACAAAATGTATACTAATTGCAATAAAGGCACATGAAACTTCGAAAATATCACCAAACTAATGAAGGGTGAAATGAGAACTATCAACGAATTTCCGCAACCGAAGGGTGCCTAAATATAGAATGTTTCATAAAAAAAAATTGTATTTCCACTCAAATAACTCGGTTTCAACAAAGTTATATAATTGACTTCGTAAAATGTTTCCATTCGTTGATATTGCCAGTAGCATACCACATGGCACACGTTTATTGGAAAAAATATTTGTGTCCTAGAATCTCTCTTTACTATATAGTCCATCTTTATGAAAACAAAGTACGATATTTGCCAAAAAAAAAAAAAAAAAAAAAAAAAGCCCACCTTTCGTCCCTTCCGTTGGAGCTTGACCTCATTAAACGTCGGATCCTTCAAGCACTGATTGCTTAAACCAGCGGGCCATTTGCTCGGGGAGTGCCAGACATCGGAGGCAGTGGGTAGGTGGGTCACAGCACGGAAACCACTCGAGCGAGCAATACGGATACCGGGAGTATGGGCTGCGATCAACCTATCCATTAAAACCTCCATCTCCTATTGCAGTGAATGTCCCTAGAAAGCTAATAGCAGAAATTCACCAGTATATTTAAATTGCAACATATTCTGTTTGGACATTTGTTTTTAAATATGGGTGAAATAAATACGGCCTGTGAAAACCGGAGGGGATGAGAACAAGAAGTCGGCTTAAAAATCCACCTCCCAATTCTTTTATAAAATTTATTTTCCCAAAATTCTAGGAATTAATGTTAAAGTTTGGTTTGTCCCTTTAGACCGTACTTTTGCACAGTTTAGGCCAATTAGACCGGGACCTACAGTTTAAAGGGGGAATCCGAACCACTCGGATATTCATCTCACAGCCAGTGTTCGAACCTGAAGCCAATGGTACCAAAGGCCAGAGCGCTAGCCAATTGGCCATCAGGCCTCTTAAATGCTAAGGAGACACTTCAATTGTATCCTTGAGTAACATTATCTGCAGCAAAGGCAGTGTCTGCTCTGCCAGCCAACCAAGTATTGAAACTTTTCTCAACGCTATTGCTTATAAAAAGCCATGTTGGGCCCACAAAGGAAGATCTTATTTCTTATCAATAGAATAACTTCTACAAGATTTAATGCATTATAAGTACAGTGTCTATGATTAAAATGTACAATTGTTTTTTGCTTAAGCTATACTATAATATTTTAACTAATTAAATGAACACGAGTCTTTCTTATCGGCAATATATTTTTGTAAGGAACTTTAGAATACATTTTTTAGAGTGCATTTTAAGTCTGTGCAAATACTAAACCTTTAAAACTAAAAATACTTTGTTATAAATCTATAAAAGCCGTTCTTGCTTAAGTTAGAAAATGAAATAAATTCGGGATTATCATTCTTACCTTAATTTCCATTCGGATTCTTATTTAACTCCATTAGTAAACATCACACATAGAATTACTATAAATAATTAAGAGTCGATACAAATATTCGACAAGTCTGAAGTTATTTGTCCGACTCCCTCATCCCTGTTCAAAATGATGCATTAAAACAAACTTAAGATGCAGACCTTTCAACCCGAGTGTTCCTACCATTCAAATTTGACAGCTCTTTAATTGGATTCCTTCTACAACACCAACACTAAGTGCTTAAAACACAGTAAAGGTAAGGGACATACTAGCCATACGAAACAAATGCTACAAGTCTCATTCTCTACCAAAACTCTACAGCAGCATGGTGTATTTTGAAAATTCGTGAAATTATTCTGTAATTTACCAACTGGAGAATTTTGTACTTCAATCTGAAACAGTAGTTTCTCGAATTGTGAGTGCCCCAAGTGTTCCCACAATTTATAGACGCTTGAAATTGAAGATGCAACGGGCGACCACTACTAGGCCAAGAATAGCCGCTCGACGGGATCTACATTTTGCAGTAATTGCTTGATGTCAGATGGATTGCTTTGTCAGAAAACACTGTTTAGTACCGATATTTGCAATAGCAGTAAGAATTTGTAAGCTGTAGTTAACATTTCTATCATGTCTGTTAAGAATGTCTTTATTAACAGTGGATCTTAATATATCAGCAGTACAGTTTGCTAATGGACTGTTGTCTTGGCAGACATAATGTCTTGTTTTCACCAGGAAACGTAAAGGAAAGACCTTTTCCTTCAGAGAGTTGTAGCATGGGGGCATACTGAAAAGCCATATACTTCAAATAGTCAGATCTAAAATAGACCCATTTCTATTTTTTATGTGCAAACGTCCCAATTTCACATCCTCAGAGCACTCTCTGTGCCACTCTTGTCAAAGGCTTATCCAAGTAAAGACAAATACTGCATGTTCTAGATATCCAACTCCTGATCTTAATTTTATAGACCGCGAGTTCGTTTAGATTGGAAGACTTTCTTCGGTACCCAAAACCCTTGGTTACCCATTCTCGAATTAAAATTACTCACATTTCATCAATATTTCAGAAATCTGTCCAATATACTTTGTTACCCCTTGAGTAAACTTCATTTTGCTATTCCAATTTTAGCACAGTTGCCAATATACCCATTTATTTTCAAGACAATTTCAGAAAATTAGAAATTAAAACGAGAAAACTTTTACTCTTCATATCAAGTTCCTTCCATTCAATTTAGAGTTTCTGAAATATTCACAACAGCTTTTATGCTTAATTTTTTAGACACTAGTATAGATGAACTAAGATGATTCCAGCAGCATTTGTTGCTAGAGTTTATTTCCATCATTAATTTTGTCAAGTTTGTGACTATATTAGAAAACACGTAATTTTCCCTACAGAAGACACCCGCATTTAGTGACAGCTTGAATAGACCGTGTTCAGAAATAAATCTGAGACTTTACGAAACTTATTTTCCGCCGGGTCGATCTATATGGAATCTCATTAATATTCAAACATCCAGATTTTTGAATGCTAATGTACAGTAATTTATTGTTTTAAACTTAAGTCATTATCCATCTATACACTTTTGATCATTTTAATGCGTCATTAACTATAAATCCTTTAATTTCGATAAACATTTGGATTTTAGTGAGGAATGAGACATTTTTAAAAAAGTTACATTTATTGATACATTTCACAAACGTTCAACATCTGTATATACATATAAAAGACTAAATTTAAAACTCATGGCGTTAAAATTTACATATGTACATATAATCTGAACTAGTTTTAAGAATACAGTATTTAAAATACGAAAGTTTTTGAAGTTTGTACAAACAGTCGATGAAATTGTATTGTACGCAGAGCGATGCAAAACTGAACTTAACTCCATCGCATTTATAATGAAGTTTGTCTCGAGATGTTTTGCATTTTTATCACCATTAGTTATCAACATTAAATAAAACTTCGAGTCTCATTACATGCGTTTCAAATTTAGATCAACTCAAAAATTCCACATTTTGAATCGCTCTGTATGAATTTGTTTAACAGTTTACACGACAGTTGCATTTTATGCTTTTTAAAACAAATTTTATCACATACCATTTTCATTCTAATGATAATGCATTTTAAAATATTTGGGTAGAATTATTCATTCATAGTCTAAACACAGAATATTCGTCGTGTTGATATCTCAGATGGCTCAATAAGTATTCAAGTCAAATGCAAAATTCACAGCTAACTGCTGCCAAAGTTGCAAACACGAATTGGCGTTTAAATCCAAGTGGGATTCAGTCTCAAAAGTAGTAATGGGTTGGCTTAGTCGTATTCCATATAAATGGACAGCACCTATTTGAACCCCTGGAGATTCGTCGTCATGAATTCTTAAAAATGGCTTTAGTGTATTCCATACAAGTCGCAACAGATAAAAGGCGCAGCACTGCTGTCGAATCGAGGTAGTTACACTTTCCCCGAGTAGTTGGCATTCAGGAAGCTATGCTTTCTCGTACCCAGT
Organism: Caerostris extrusa; assembly: GCA_021605095.1. Taxonomy (NCBI): domain Eukaryota; kingdom Metazoa; phylum Arthropoda; class Arachnida; order Araneae; family Araneidae; genus Caerostris; species Caerostris extrusa. Next base: position 21,104 of record BPLR01003917.1, read on the forward strand.
CCACTGTGCTGGGGACCCTGTGGTAGATGCCGGGCTGTTTGGGCTGAGCACAGCCGAACCCAGCCGATACCAAACCAGCCACTACCCAGCGGCCATGGACCAGAACTATCAGAGGCCCACCGGAATCACCCTGCAAGATACAAGAAAATGAGATCAATTCAGAACATATTTAACAAATTAGAATAAGCAGCCTATGGAGACATTTCATTATTTATTCCGCAGTAAGTACAACGATAAGACGTGTGCCTAAAAAGTGGTTCAAGAAAGTCCTTGATTCAATCTAAAAGGAATACACGACTTTGAATTGTTGTATAGAAATTGGTTACTATTACTTACTCTTTTATTCAATTCTGGAGTGAATTCCTATTTAGACTGCAAATTTAAGTTTCATTTAGCAGCATTATAATTGCAATGCAATTTGCATGTTAATATTCTTAAAACAAATAGTATCAGTTTACAATTTGAATAAGATTCATTTGGGGTGTACATAATCATAAATTTTTTAAACTGGCAACTTTCAATTCCATAAATGAATAATTTAGCATTTGATAACGTCAAGAGCCTCTTAAGGAATTCAAGATTCAGTTAAAACTTCCGATTTCATCGTTGCACAACAACGGGGGGAGGAAAAACGTTTGCAAGATTTGAAGTCATTGGAAGGGTGTAGAGCTCAAAGTAAAATACCTTGTAGAACTTCAAGTTTAATAGTTAAAATCGAAAATGAAATTCTACATTTAAATCTCCTTCAACTGCCTCTAACACTATACCAACGCCCTTTTTTTAAAGATAAATATTGTAATTATATAATTATATTATTTATATAATATGATTAACGTAAATATATATAATATATATGTATATGTATAATAATATCTTGTAAATATCATTACGATGCATTTAAAAAACTTGTAGCTGTCCTGCAGCTACTTCACTATCTTTCACTTGCAATAGTAATACTCACCACGCAGGCATCCTTCTTTCCTTCCTCGTAGCCCGCGCACATCATCTCTTTGGAGATGGTGATGTCTATGCCCTTCTCCATGTGCCATTCTTCGCACTCGTCGTTGGAGATGATGGGCACGTCCACTTTCTGCAGGAGCCGCGTGCCGAAGCGGTTACCTGATGAAATACTCGTATATTTAAATTTGATATAACATTAGGTTTATGGAATCTAAACTACTAGCTAAATTCTTAGTTTCTCGGTAGCATTCATACCATGAAAAATCTTGGTTTTCAAATTTATAATTCATTCATATGAAATAAGAAAAATTAATGTTAGATTAAATTTAACGTTAGTTCATTTCGTTTTACAAAAGAAAACTGATGAAAGAAACCGACAATACTCAATAGTATTAGTCTTTCATACAAAACCAAATATTTAAATTAAGGCTCAAATACCATTTTTATGAGACTTAAATTTATCCTCGAAATATAAAAATCAAAATTGGTTTCAACTTTTTCAATGTTTATTTTTAAAACTGAAAACTTTACGATATGAAACTAAGCCAGTTTGTGACGAATATTGAACTACACATTATTGCATCATTATAACAATATGTAATTCTATCAAAATGCACAACTGCTTATACAAGATCACACAGAGAGAGAAGAGAGAGAGTTGAAAATGTTCACGAATACTCCCGAAATGAATATCAGTAAAGCTTTGAAAGGTAAAAACTAGACCCTATTAATAAAAATCCAATTATTCTCATTTAAATATTTAGGAATTCGATATTAATTCCACGAATTTTACAGTAGGATCCAGCTCCACATTCTTCTATTTCAAGAAACTTATTCGAAGTCGTAATCTAGATGAGGAAGTACTTACAATTTGATACGTCACTGCAAATCTGAAACAGTCTTCACGAATTAAATATAGGAAGCAATGAAGCAACATTTGCTCCAAGAGATACTCACTGAGCCCCGCGTCCGTCTTGCCCCATCCGGTGATGACGCCCTTCCACCCCTGGAAGTCCCAGTCCTTCCTAGGCAGGCAGACGGGGCTAACGGTGTCGTGGTAGCGGACCGCCTTGTCCAACTTCAGGAGGGCCACGTCGTAGCGATCCGGGTGGGCGGCTTGGTACTGGAAGTCCGGGTGCACTTTCTTCTCGACCACGCTGAAGGTCTGGGGAGCCACGCTCTGCCGGCTGGCGTCCTGAATGTCGTACACACCCAGCTGGATGGTAATATCCGATAAACGTACCCTGCAGTAACAAATTAACTTAAATTCAGGAAATTACACTCGAGTTCAGAATTAATGATATGTACACGTTAGAAATGCCACAGAATGCTAAATGATCTAATTAATACTATTAGAACAATATTTTCCTGTAATGTATGTCACTGATGAGTACAAAGAAGAGATGCATTTTAAGACATTCAGAGATAATCAGAATTTGCTTCTGCGATGCGAGGAAACACGGAAAATTTTAAAGACTTTTACATGCCATTGCAATTGCCCCCATTCTAATTTACGACAGATTTTATCTGGCATCCTCCACAACTACCAGTTAACATAATCACTAGGCCATGTATAAGGTCGATTAATACATTAAAAACGGAAGTGTATTTTTGTGATATACATTCTCCAAGTATCACTTTGTTGATACTTGATAATGAAATGATAGATGAAAGTGATACGAAGAGTGGCACATGGTGATGTCTATGCCTTTCTCCATGTGCCACTCTTCGCACTAAATCGTTGGAGATCTGTTAAAAATACTACAATGGATTTTAAATAATTTTGTTACAAGAAAGAAGCACGAATGTATTTAAGTCCTGATTTTAAGGACTTTTTCGTCTTAGTTTTGCATTTTTGTGGTAGACAATATCCATCCCAGAATAGTAACAAGAATGCATTTTTTTTTTTCAGAAAACAAGTTAATTTTGAAACAGGAATATGGGTAAATCGCAATAAACGCCGAATATATTTATGAATTAAAAAGGTCTGAGAGACTGAATATTACTGACGAGCTGTTGAACTGAAACTAGCATTGTATACAAGGTGATCCACCATCAAGTTATCAGGTGGAAATTTGTTTAATAAAGTCTACTCAAAAGCGGTTTAACCAGTATTCTTCAAATTGGCACTTTAAAATCTCTAGAAATATTTTGGTGATAGCACAGTTTATTTGTATTCAATGAAAATTGAAGTGCAATTTCTTTCCTATAGATCTTGGCAAGTTACTTCATCTGTGAGGAGAATTATGACCAAATACATAGTTTACATTTTGAATATTTGATAAATGTATAGGAGCTAAAGATTCGCTCGGAAATTTAGTATTATGGAAATTGCTACTTAAATAACTTGTATTTCCCGTGCCCCGTACGAAAATGGCTTTATCCGACAGGGTTCTAAACTCGAGTAATTTTATCTCACTTTTGCAAAAACTAAAAACTCTCAAAAAGGTATACTCGCTTATGTATTTATTAGAATACTAATTTCTCTATATATTGCATTATATGTATTGAATAGACATTATTCCGATGCATACAGTAATTAATATTACATACAATAGTTAATGCTATACAACTAATCTCAATGATTTGAAACCATTATAGTGCTTACTGATAAATGCAATGGGCAGCAGTCAAAACGTAGCGATTGTTTAGCAGAACTCCTCCGCATTGTTGCTTGTTCAGTTTGATATGAGCCTGAAACAAAAGATTCATAAGAACTGAAATAAGAGAAGCTATGCATTTCTTTTGGCCTTTTGTTTCTTGAAATTTTATTTTTGACGCTGATTACACCTGACAATTTGTTAACTTGTCACTTCTTGGCAACTTAAAATTGTCACAAAACCAAATGTCCATGTAATACCACAAATTTTAACACGTTGAAGCAAAATACAGTGCATCTGTTTCCAGAACCAAGATGAATATTGACGAGATCTTAGCACTGATACTAAGTATTACGACCTAAAAACTTTATAAATCTTCATTGTGCTCCATGAACAAATAGTTCCATGCAAGGCTACAAATCAGAAAGCATTAAAAACATGGCAACAAAAAATTTTGATAAAGATCAAGATACAATACGAAATATTACTTAACAAATTAAAATTAAAAAATTTTTTTTAGTCTTTAGCCTAACACGCTTCTGAGCTTTCAAAGCTAAAAGAACAAGCCGAGTAAATTTGCAATTTTTAGCATGGTTAAGTTATTTGGACTAAAAAAAAATTCACTATTTAGTATAAAACTTTAGCGTCCTTTTAATGATTTTCAAAATAAATCTGGACAACAAATGGGGAAACGTACCTGCCATGGAAATTCGCCATACATAGCATCGTTACCGCCAATTATTCTACTTTGAGGTTTTGTCCTTGGAATGCCGCAATCTAAAGAAAACGAGAACATTTTACATTAATTATAACTGTACAATTATAAAATTTAGTACATATTAAGCATACAGAAGGGTTTAGTAAAGGGTAAAGTAGAGAGTAAGTTTCAATGAAAAATAACTAGTTATATTTTTAGTTCTTTATTATAAACGTACCAATTTTACTGGAACCAGAGTAGAGCAGATGCACACATCAGAAAAGTACTTTCGTTAGTCCCATTAATTTTATTCAATTCCAAATAGTCGTTATATTAATGTTCTCACTCAACATTCAAAAGTTAACCATCCGAATTCTAAAATACACGATAAGTTTCCGATAGATGGCAGCACGAGAAGTAGTTTATCACGGCTATGTTACTATAAATCTATCATATATAAAATGAACCAACTTCTACAAAATTAAATTTCATGGGGTTTAATTTCAATTTATGTACATTAAAAAGTACAATTTCAGAATTTATCTAGAGTTTTAAGCCATGTTTTAATTCAGAACATGGAACATTTTTTCATGAAAAAAATTCCCCAGATAAAAAACAACTAGCATACCAGTAGTCTTAAAATACAAGATTATCCATTATATTTCTAGAGTATTCATTAGACATTCAGAATTATAAGGAAATTAACTTACAAAAAAAAAAATTTCATTTGAAACTAAAATACTCAACTTGACTCGCTTGTGCTGCCATCTATTATCAGTTTGATAGCTCTTTTACGATACATTACATTGGATAAAATAACTTTGTTTTCAATTTAAGCAATACATTAGATTTGCTCATATGTTTAAGAATTTAAGACTTATTTATTAACTGAAAAATTTATTCCTAGTAATGAAAAGTTAATGTCAAAATAGTCTACAAATACAAGACTATAAATTAAAAAAAAAAAAAAAAAAGCCGAAATGTAGTTTATTTTAAATTTTGAGATGAAAAATAAAATTTTATTATTCTATCCAGACAAAATTAACTATCAATATATCCAGGATTAATCTAGATATAGCTTTAGATTCGATTAGAGAGGCTCTTCGATGAATAGCGATACAATTTCGAAAATGACCAACATAAATCAAAATTAGCGTTTAAATCTAAAGAATAGTGTACCATTTTATGACTCAAATACGTAATTGTTGTATGGACAATGAAATTGTATTAGTAGACAAGAAAAGGCAAACTTACAAGTAACGTTACTCTGAGACTTCCGTTTTGGTGGTGGGGGAGGTGGAGGTGGAGCTGCAGTTGTAGTGATGTCCACACGTTGCTGCGTTACCTGCAACCTTTGGGCCCTGGTGATGACGGGCCTCTTGGTGGCAACCACCTGCCTGGGAGGAGGAGTTGGTGGAACACAGCAAGTTGAGAGAAGGCCCCCCGAACACGATCCCGCAGACACGCCCCCACTCATCAGGCAGAGCAACAGGAACATGCATGTGGATCCAGGGTGCTGACTACACTCCCCAGAACTCCGCCCACGCAGCGAGATCTGTGGTTGGACAAAGCTCTGGGGCTGGATGTACCTCACACGATAGTTTTGGGGAACTGGAAAATAAGCAAGACAACGAGTTTAAGATGATTTTAAAAAGTCGCATAACTGTTGATTCAAAATGGTTCAAGATTAAGAAGGTTCTGATTAAAAATGGTTGTTGTAAACATCAAGTGAAGCACACTACTGTGAGATACCAAATGTTCTGCATCACCCATCTCTAGTCTGCAAGGGCATCAAAGCAACATGCTTGGCCTTATTCGGCAATAGATACGTTTGTTCCGAGAAGATATTCCAGCAACTAATCTTGCTTAAAAACTTCTATAGGAACCATTTATCAGATTGCATTCAAGAGATATTGGGCAGTAAGAATAATACTTTACGATTTGATGTCTTTATTGTTTGCGAAATGAGACCCATGAAGTCTTATTTCATATTATAACCAACTATTTTAATTCAGGTTAAATTGTCTACCATTTATAAGCTTTTCGATAAAAAGTTATAGTCTAGTTTGCAATATCATGGTGTTAATAGAGTATCGTAGCAATTTAAAGATCTTGCATTTGACTAGCAAGTTTTAAAATTAAACTCATTGTATTTATTAGTATGATTGCTTAATCCTTCGGATTTTACCAAATTAATTCTTGAAACCCGTGTATTTACAAGGTTTTTTTTTCTTTTAATAAACTTCATGAAAGCTAGAGTAATCGGCTAGATAATGTGACTACTTAAGAGGTTTAATACAACAAATACATTCACAAATGGTCATTTGAAACCATCAACAAAATGTCAAGGCACTTCTTCCCGTTTATCCACTTCAAGTTGTACGAAGCTAAACCTGTCAACTAGTTATTTTATTTTAATCAGTTAAAAATTGTTTTAATATTCCCTTATAAAAATTCACGCACGTTTAATTAGCACGAGTTTAAACGTACAAACTAAATCAAGATTTCAAAGCTGTCTATCTTAATTAAGTTCATGATTCAAATTGAAGACGAATGACGAATACTCTGTTTCTCGAAAAAGTTGTTCGTAACTAATCCAGTTTTAAAGATTAACATTTCAGTTTCTCTAGCTCGGGAACGTTTTTAGCTTTTAATTTTACTTTATAGTTCAAAATGGTATTGAACGCCAATTTGGTAGCGAAATATTAGTCCTCGGTACCATCGGAAATTGAAACCAAGATTTCTAGGTGCAGCATTTTGGGTCAAGTGCATCTTTCATCTATTCCTTCAGACCAATAAGGAATTTTGTCCATGTTTAGCTTGCAGACAGTTATATAGCACTTGGCTTGAATTTAAGAAGTGCTATTGACACAGAAGTCATTTGAATTAACAATAAGATCCAAACTATATATAGTATAATTTAAATAACTCGTGTCGAAACTAATTTTAATATGAAAACTTCCATAAATACATGACAACTATAGAACATGTTTTAAATATGTTTAAGAGACCATTTACCTTGGAAAGGCGTGTAGTAGGCACTCTGAGAAACCACATAACACAGGACAAGAGCGAGGATGGTATAGCTGAATAGATAGTTGGCCATAGAAACGACAGACTAGTACAACTGAAAGTCAATGGAGCTTCGAGCTATGAAGGAAAGTAAATCTGTAGTTAAAGATTCAAAATAAAACCAACATTCGCTTAAAAGTAAACAATTGAATGTTCCGTTCTCTGTAACGGATACAAGAGATTTGAACGCTCACAATTCAGCCAATGTAGATTGTTTTGCTGCAAAATAAAGTTATAACTTTTCCAATAAATAATTAAAATTTATGATGTTTGCAAGTATTTATAATCAACTGTTAAGCAAGAATGCAAACAATAACAAACGATTATAAGCAATGGCGCAGTTGTAATTTCAGTGGACGATTCTATCTACATCTTCCATTTAATTTCCCTAAGTTCTAAAACTTAACTGATCGTTCCAAGAAATAAGTTAATTCTTTAATATTTAAATAACTCGTAAATTTTTCTTAGAACATGGATTCAGATATCAAGATTATCAAAAGCCTGCAAGATTTAAAATTAGCGATATTTGAAGGTAAAGCAAGAATTATTTTGGTTGAAATGTTTGTCAAGCATCTAATTAGAGATAACCTTGCAAAAGTCAAGGTCAAATGCGAGTGTTCTACCAATTAATGCATCGCATAACACGCACAGCCAACATTACACATTTTATTTTCACACTTTTAATCACTTTACTTGATAGATAGGCTTTCCTGCAAATTAATCTTATTCTAATCGTGAGTCTAAGTGTCAGCTTTAAATTTCCCAATAATGTTCTAATATTTTAATCTCTCCTTCCTCCCCCAAGAATTAAGAGAATTTTTTTTTAAAGCTTCAAGTTGCTCATTGATTTTCTATACAAGTAGACGTTGCATTTTGAAAGTTAAATTCCCAGTGGAGTTTAGCCATATCATACATTTCCATACAAATTGCATATCTTTAGCAGGTGTAGGATCAGGTAGTATTTGTATATAGAGATCCTCGCATCAAAATATTCGTTTAATAGAAAGGAATGTATTAAGTGCTGTGGAAGCCGTAGAAAATGTTCTCCCATCAAGAATTAAAAATAGCATTTTGAATTCAACATAAAACACAAATTGTTAATCTGGAATTTACCAAAATTAAAAATTGCGATTCAGATATTTGACATGGTTAAAATACGACTTTTCAAAAGACTATTGTTCGACATTCTATTCTGAAAGATTAAGTAATTGATGCATGACTGAAGTGAAACATTTACCATTTAAAAACAACGACCCTGACGACCCAGTGACTAGAGCTTTAGCGCCCGGTGCCACCAGGTTTCGGATTCGGCGGTGCCATAGAGGCTTGTGGTTCGAAATCACTTTAAACCGTAGGTCCCGGTCTAATACGACTGTACAGAGTTGAACGTAGGGCTGACAACACCACCCAATAAAAAGTTAGCGTCACGGAGCCAAGTCATTTCTACCCATGGGTACTCCATCACAGCAGAAGCTGCCCCCTTTCCCTCCCTTCATGACATCATACGGGTTCTTGGACTTGCTCTCGGACTAGATGTTGCTGTCTACCACGTGGGATAAGAAGCAAAATCAATTTAAAATGGCATTGTATCGAATCCAAAATGATTGAATTTTATTAACAGGATCAATTCTGATTTGTTGCAAGATGTAGTTAAATTCTAGCTCTTTATTGGAAAGCTAGAATTTCAAGTTATCGAGTTGAAATATTTCTGAATTCAAAAGACAATACAACTGTTTGTTACTACTATTAAAAATCTTATTGGCCGATTTCCTCGCAAGGAATTTGTAAATAAAGCAAGCATATAAAAAAAAATTAAGTTTTATAAATTTAATTGCATCGAGATATAAAGCAAATACACTGAAATTAAATTTACCATCCAGAGGGAGTTTTTTTACAAAGTAGTTAACCATTTCAATATAAGCACGATGAATAGAGTAGAAAGTTGTTTATTCGGTGGCCATAAATTGAAAGCACGCCAAGCGTTAAACCAAACGAGCGCCATTCTTCAAACTAACCGAGAGAAGTTTGTCAACAGAGGAGCCAATATGGAATGCGTCAAAAGATTACTTCCGGTAGTTTCATGCTTTGCTGGCGTCGACCAACAAAACCATTGATCTGGAGAAAGTTGCTGTCATTTTCCCGACTAAATTGTTGTCTCGTGGGCAGACACGCACCATCGGCGCTCAACATTTCGAATCCTACTGGAAATTTAGAAGTCGCATGCTTCCACTTGGATAAGCCACTCTTTGATTTGCCGTCAATATTTGCTTACGACCTTGAAGCCTACCCAATTATAACAATTAAGATTTTAGGTACCTAATTAGTAAGTTTTAAATTGGGAAACAACGCTTTTACCTACCTAATTAACCATTTACATTTCAATGTTTCTGCCTTTTAAAGATGACCGTATTTACTGAAATGCTTACAACCATTTAATTAAACAAATCCGGTCATCCAATTTTTTCAAAATTTTCTGGATGACAAATCCAGTCATCCAGAAAAGTGAATATGGAGGTGGACGAGTAGTTTTCACAATGTTGAAACTCACTGAAAAATGTTCTCCAGTGTTTGAATCCTATAGAAATTTAAATTTCCTTCATTGTGTCAATTAGTTAGGAATGTTTTGAATTATTAACGAGTTTAATGATGGTTAGTAATGACCGTAGAATATTTAAAGTACTTGAACATATGTGGAGAAAATGGACACCTGTAAGTGAGTGATATGTGAAGATTCAAATTATTCAAGAACTCACAACTGCATGTTACCGAAATGCAGCGAGAGGACAACACTAGTATGTTAACCATTTATATCAAAAATTGTTTAATTCCATTTCGGTTCAATTTCCTAATTGTTCTCCAGTAGTTTTCAAAAGACAAGATATTGTCAGTGTCTCCAATTAAAATCATCGAAGCTTCAAATGATCGAGAAATGTATCCACTAATTAATATTTTAAAGCCAAGGTTATGCCACCACCATTTAATTAAACAATTTAACCATTTAATTACAGCATTTCATGGACTTATTCTAAATCTCGAAGTGGGGCATGTACGCTGAAAGCCAATCAAACGTGGTTCCAAAATCTAAAACATGAATGCCACTGAATACTGTTATTGCAATACAAAGTAAGAGAAAGTTTACATTATGAAAGTGAATCAACAATCATCGACATATTTTCATAATATGTAAATAAAATTGTATAAAAAACTCCTATTAGTTTTTTTTTTTTAAATAGAATTAGAATGAACTATTATGTCGACTGATCGAACAGACAGGACAGAGGAATATGAATACCGGATTTAAAACCTTGAAGTCGATCCGTGAATGGCTCAGAGACCCAAAAGCCATTTTGTTTGGGTGGAGGTGCAATCGAAAGACATTTATTCCTCGAGTTGCAAGAATGAATGAGGCCTTTTTCCAACATCTAGATCTTTAGACATAACAAAGCACAATGAAATTTAAGATTGTGCACGATTTGTCAATTGAATCCTTATCTAAAAATCAAACGGTGTTCCATTTTTGAAGTCATTTTATGCACGTTGAAGCTCTACATTTATCAATTGAAGTCGAGATCCATCGGAGATAGTCGTTTCGAAATGACGCCGATTAGTTGATCTTGTATTCTTGGCAATGAAACAAAGACAATTTTATAAAATTTCACTTTCATTTATCTTATAATCTGCTTTGCATCAATGTCATAAGCATACATTTTCTTTTGAATCATACTATCGTCGTAATATCGATGCTTAAAATCCACCTATTTAACATAAGATAAAATTAATTATAAAATTTGCTATAAGTTACTTCTTTCCTATGAAGAAATTATATTTACAAGTAGTTATGGTTTATTAACAATATACTATAAAATATTTAATCTTTTAGAAGACTATTTCTGCTCCTATGGAGAAACTGGATAATCGTTCCATCATGCAAGTGAGTACTCATCCTCTAACATATTCATGCCACGTCAAAATCTTCTAGACAATTTTACATTCAGTGGCAGAGGTATTTAAATTTCTTGGATCAAATTGAGAATCAGTAAATGTGAACGAAGAGAATGAACCATTCATCACCAAGAAATTTAACTGAATTTTTCAATACCCACGCTCTCACTTGAATGAATAACATCTTATGCTTCATAGATTGGACGTTATTATATTTGTATACGATGCCATAGCATATTTTTCATATGCTTATTCTCTTGCTTGACGTTAGTTTGTTATATAGCACATATTGCATTCTTATCCGTCTTAAGATTGAATATATTCATCAATTGCATAATTGGAAATTTTTCTATTTAATTTTTTATATTTTTACCAACTTCACCTTTTTTTTTAACTGGTAGAGAGCTACTTAAACTCAACTAATTTTTAACTGGTAAATATGTTAGCAATGTATTGGTTAAAAGCTTCCGATATCAACTAAAAAGGATGGTGTACAATGATCAAACTATTATAATTATAAATTTCTGTAATCTAGGCAATATAGAATTTACCGCAATAAATCTGAAAAGCCATGCAAGTATTCTATATGCTCAAGAATACTGTTGGCCAACCGAAAATATGACTCCGATTTACTTAAACCTCAAATTGATGAAGGCCAGGCCCGAGTTCTTTTTCTAATGGCATTCAGAAAATTAGTATAAGCATGGGAACAAATGTATACATTATGGCAATGTATACTAGTTCTAGTGTTCCATGTTATCTTGCCTTATAGGGTACTATCTCATGGAATCATTACAAATGGCTGATTCAGGACTAGTCAAGGTACACCAGAGGGCTTTCGAAATGATACAATTAAAATTTCATTTTAAACCTCATTGGACAAGCACACATTTATGCCACACGGGTCGAAGATACCCGTTCAATCAACTTGAATAAACTTAAAATTGTAGATTATCTGAAATTTGCTAATTAAATTTATAATTTTCATAGAGCCATTACAATTTTTATTCAAACCGAGCCTCAAATTACAAGGATGTATTAATAGCCAAGGTATATTAATCTGATCTAGAGAAAATAGAAAATTAATGAAATAAGATTCTGTAGGAGAGTTACTTGAAATACTGAACATTTATAATTAAAAATTTCGTTAATTCATAGAAAATTGCATCTTGTTTGCTTATTTATATTGTTACTTACAAATATATAATTAAACAAGTTATAAATAATAAAATTAACATTTATATATTAACAATAATACATTTAGGAAATATTAACATTTAGGGATTAAACTTCATAAAACAATTTCAGTTGGGTTAAAGAGTTGACGATTCTGAATATAAGTTTTTAAACCCAAGAACACTCAATATAAATCTTTTTCCAAAAAGGTTTTACGTCATTGGAAGCTATAGAATTTGAGTATCTTAAAACTAAATCTTTGCAAAATCGATATTGAAGGACGTTCTCTCAAAATCAGGCCCATCTGAATTAATTTCAATACACGGGGGAAACTAATCCCATCGATCGATGTAGAAATTTTAACATTCAAATTTAATTTCTCAATTCAAAATAAAAACCGATTAAACTGTCAGGATTACAACTAATCATTAAAAATAAAAGCATTTTCTACTATCAAGGACGAATATTTCAGAGGTCAAAACTACTTTCTTTAAATTGAATCATACCCCGATGCAAACAATGAAACAATAATTAAAAACAACAAAATAAAATTCAAGTTTACGCAAGTCGTTTCTAACATGCAATAGAAACATTTGATATTTTATTTTTAATCTCATTTCACAGATATCTTAATTTTGAAGTTTAAAATTCCGTTCAAGGAGAATGCAGAATAAATTCTACGGAAGCAATAGTTAATGATGCGATTTTTTTTTTAAATTATGAACAACAAATCGCCAAATTAAACGAACTGCCGTATTATAACTTAAAACAATTTTAATTGGCACTATTACTAGTGCCAATTAAGATTGGTGGCAGCAAGACACAAGTACGTAATAAATATCTAATGGCATCCATCTTTCTCGAATTTGCATTTTTAGAACTTTCGATTTCTACAAAAGGTATTAATACCGAAATCAATACAGAAGTTTCTAAATTAGATGACTAGACTTGGTACGATTTTGACCGTTTAGTTAACATAAAATGCGTGTAGAATTTCCGGAAATTGGAAAATCTTGTTCGTCTAATCTTTGTTAAAAGTTTGCAGGTCTTCAGTATTTCACGTACAAGACTTCTGAAATTTGTCTTTAATATGATGGTGCATAAATCCACCTATTTAACATAAGATAAAATTAATTAAATTCGAATTGCACGATTACCAGAAGGGACAAGTTTTGATAATTAGCATGTTTTTTTTTTATTCCTTAATTTATTTGTAAACTAATATTCTGGAAGACTAATGTCGACTACAATAATTTCCGTCTATAATACAAGGATAATAGGCTAAAAAAAAGGGATGGTGATTATACGAGTTGCGTATTAGATTATGTGTGGTCTCTGCGTATAATATGCGGACATTTACCCAGAAGTTTCATAAAAATTTTACAAAACCACCAAAAAATGCTTTTTACTAACAAAAAATTTGTGCGTAAGGAAAACAAGTGTTCTAAATATAAAGAAACATGACTATGGAAGATGGAAGGAAGATGGACTACTACAAAAATTAAGCAAATTGCTATGCGCATCAGTATGCACAATGCATGAAAAATCCGGTTAATAAAAATGAGAATTGATCAAACGAAACTTTTCAGAAAGCTGAATTAATAATGAATTCCGATACTGATCCTATTTGCTAGAGAAATGAGAACATTGAAGATTACAAGTCCTCTGAAGATATCTGGCGTTTTCAGTATAGTTTTCAAATTTTAGTCTTTCCTGGTTCCATCGTCTTAAGTGATTTTTTTTAAATGTGGAATAAAAATCATTAAAACTGAAAGGCATTTTGATAGCTTTATGCCATGGGTATGAAAATTGTGATTAATGTGGCACGTCAAATAATCCGTTGCGATTCGTACCTGTTCCAAGAGAATTTGAGGCTTCAAGAGTAAAAAAGCTGATAAGTAATTGCGGTACTTTTATACATTTTTTTCTATTAATATTCGTTCTCCGGGTAGGCAACTTTTGTTCTACTATACACCTTTATAAAAAGTAGACATTTAACAGTGGTTAACTCGTAATCCCTTTAAAAATACGAGTTAATATGGAGTAAAATTAAGAATTCAACTACCATGACTAAAATATTTAATTGTAGAGTAAAAACCACAACAATTCTTAAATCCCATAATTAGGAATTTGAAATAACAGAATATTTAGAGAAAAACCGTTTGAAATATTCAGTGTCTTGACTGTAGTTAATGTTAGCTACATTGCATGTTTTAATTTTACACATTTTCCGAAATTGCGCGACTAACAAAGTCACTATTACAAAGCCTTGGTTCAATTGCAACATCAAATTTAATATTCTAAATTTTTTAGATAAGAGGATAAAATGAAAAATCCTGCTAGATCTCTATAGACGTTTTAGTGACTTAAAGCTTGCAAAATCTATTTGAAAAATTACGTATTGCAACTATTAGCCTTCAAGAAATTGACACATTAAACTAAAATTAACATTTTTTAAATTAAATCTATTCGTAATTTATATATTTATAAAAAAAAATGCAGCTAATTAATACAACTTTCAGAATATTTAAGATGCAATAATTTACTTATAACAAATATTAAAGATAATTTATCCCTAATATATCATTACGAAGGTATACAATTCTAAACCAGTATTAGTAAACTTTCTAGTATTAAGTTTACAAAAAAAATATTGGAATTAATCTAAATGAAAATACAAAATAGGAGCAATAGGGTCTTAAAACCAATTAAAAACTTTGAAGTACATAATTTCAACATCTTTCATCCAACTTTAAATGTTCAGCTGTCAAGGTTGATGATTCAGTCAAAACAGAAAATGTCAGTTTCAATAAAAGTTTCCAAGCTATACACTTTGTTTCAAAGTGAATTATTTTTGTTAAATATCTGTAGCCAGTTTCAAGAGAAAAATTAGGAGTGAAACTTTTCTTTACTCATAATGGTTTCTTACCAATCCAAATGGAATATTCAATGAAAGGTACTTTATGAAAAACATTCTCAATACATAAATTTTACTTGTGCTTTTAAACTTGCGACACTCGCATTTTTTAAGTTAACTAGTCAAAAATTTCATTTAATTCTTTCGATTTCTAGACTCTAAATTCATTTCTATAAAAGTATGCAATCTCATCGATGGTATATTAAAGTATGCGTTAAATTCTTATTTTGCTTTAAGCTTAATTTCTGTAAACTATACTTCATATCAATAGCGAATATTGGTAGGGGCAAATGGCGAGTGTCTTTTCCTCCCACTTCAGTATTTGACAGATACCAATCTAATAAAAATTACATTTTAACCGGTTTCATTTTCTTACAACGGAAATGCGTCTGGCTTGTAAGATTCCTGCTCCTTCTCTCCCATTGAAATAGAATTTATAATCTATGTATCCTTCCATAATACATGCAGTCGGGAACAGCAGTTCTTCAAAAGCTTCGGAAAGCTGTTCTTGCTACCAGGAAAAGTTTCATCAGTTCAAGGATACATGTCTCAATAACATGCATTAAGCTTCTAATGATCAGCCAACTGAAGTGTCGAGCTACTTAATGATCCTGCTAATATTTTGAAAGTGAGGATTGCTTGGTGAAGCAACACTGGGTGGTACTGAAAAGCAGTACGAGAAAGCAGATTCCAGAATGATGACGTAATATGGAAGCCATTATGTTTAATAGCACTCTTTGTAATGCTTGCGGTTGATGAAGTACCAACTGAATCTTGTCTGTTTTTTAGGAATTTTAGGTTTGATAAAAATTATGACTTAAACTTCACAACATTACTAGTCTATATTGTAAATACAGTTGAAGTATCTGTACAAATTAAAGGATTAAGAGGTTCACATTTATACAACCATCGCATAATACGGTTATAAGTTAGGGATAATGCCAAGTTGATTGATAGCTTTCGGCTTATAAATTTGCTACAGAATTTTATAGTGACATCTTAAGGATACATTTAAACTATACAGACAAGAATATGAGAGATTACTTATCCAAAATACATTGGTACTTATCTGTCGATTTTATATAATAGGCTTTTAATTGCATTTGCTCATTCACTAGTACAATTGATGCTCGAGCCTATTTTAAAATTATATTGCAAGAACCCAGTTAGTGTAGAGTTGGATAAAGCATTCATTTCAAAGATACTATTGGGGAATTAAGTTAAATATGCGTATACAGTAAACATTAATCTAGTTATTGTGAATTTGGCAGCATATGGTATTAGAAGTTAATAAGATATTTCATTCGATAATTTTACAATTTAGTTCTGTAACTTGACTGCAAATTTATTACTCTGTTGCAATTTTAAACTTTGAGGATTTGATACACATTCCAGTTTCAAAGTTACATTTATCTAGAGACGACAAAAATAATTATCTACATCTTTCACAAAATGGGGAAATAACTTGTTCCCAAAGTGGGTGATACCGCCTCCTAGAGGCATTGAAAGGGGACTGTAGTAGCCTACGGTCATGTTCGAATGGTATTTAATATAGATGAAGGTTGGAAGCATGAAGATACAAAAAACTAAAGTATCCTCTGATTATTAAAGACGACTTCCAACAATTATATCCTTAAAAGCAGATGCATACAGTTTATAACGAATTATAGGTTGCAATACGAAAAATTTTTAACTGCATTTCTTTCACCACATTTTAGAAAAAGTTCTAAACGTATATTCGTGTTAAAACAAAGAAAAGTTGATTTAAGAATGCCGTTGACATTTCCGTTGCAGTTATAAACTAAATTAATCCTTCTCAGCAAGATAACTTATTGTTATTCGTAATTTTTATTTTCATATTGCCCTTCGTAATCCATGTGCAATGCGAATGCTACTGTTGATTAATAAGTTTTTCAAGTTTCATGGTGTCTTACAGTTACGTTAGTTAATATGCTTTAAGACGCAAGTAGATTCCCGAGTAATTTTTTTTTCTGAAGTGGGCACGATAGGACAAATTTGGGCATAGTTGAGGTAGATGCCCTCGAGATCTGGTTTGTCGCTCTGTCATTTTGTTCACATTTTAGGCTAATTAGGCCGGGATTTACAGTTTAACGTGGATTCCGAACCACTCAAACATCCATGCCACTACCAGTACTCGAACCTGAAGCCTGTGGTACCAAAGGCCAGAGAGCTAGCCAATTGGCCCTCAGGCCGCGATGCCCTAGAGAAGTCAGCTGTTCGAAAAAAAAAAACTTGAAATTGCTCGGCTTTATTTGTATACAAGTTAACATGCTAGAAAAGGAATACAGATTACATTGAAAATATTCTTAGACCAGATCTTTAATTTCCAGAACTCGTTAACGTCATTTAAATGCAAAATGTTCAAGGCAGGCCGCGTGCGGCCCAGGGGTCGCGGATTTGCCACCCCTGATCCAAATCAAATTTCAATATAATGAACTTTGAATATAAAATAAAAGCAAGTTCTTGCCGTTTATTATTGTTTTGTTAATTGGAATCTTAAGTACAGGAAATCCATACATGGCATTTATGAATCAGTTTGTTGCAACGTACTGCGATAGTCATTTAATATCAATTACCGATTGGGCCATTAAGAACATCAATTAAAATGCAAAAACATAGGGAGCATTTTTCATTAAAAACATGCATTTCATTTTTCTCCACTCACTTACCCTTCAACATTTGTTTTTCCATTAGACCTTCGGCGTATCGATTAAAACAAACCGAATGCATTTAACTTCCTTGGGATGCAAAGTTCCTGAATGGAATATTTAACCTTCAAACGGTAGATGAAAAAACGGCCTACTTACTCAGCGAATCTATTGGAAAAATTCAATGCAAAGAGCTAGGAATCGTTTACAGCATTAAACTAATAACGTTTACATGCTTGTTTTCACAAGGAGAAAAAATAGTATCAATGCAAGTTTTGTTTAATTGTAAATAAGATTTGGCACTTGGCATTCTAGTTGGAGTTTTTACCCCACATCTATTTATTAACAAAAATAAACTACCTATATTAATATTATTTAAAAATTAAATTACTTGAGATTCTTTGGTTTTGGATTTTCAGTCTACGGTCATTTTGTGCACAGTTTAGGCTAATTATACCGGGACTTGTTTGGAATCCACATTAAACTCACTCAAACATACATAATACCGCCAAAATTAGAACCTGAAGCCTGTAATACCAGAGACCAGAGTTCTAGCCAATTGGCCTCAGGCCACACTTTGAGATGCAGCAAAAATTAAGGGAAGAACAAATCTCATAATAGATTACCCTGGAATATTGATATACAATTTCTAGTTCACACTCAAGCAATTCCGATACCCTGAAAATATGCATAAAGTTTCTTTTGAACCAAACTGAAATACATAAAAAAACTTAATACCCCTTTAATTTTTTTTTTTTTTACCTTTGTTATCCTAAATTTGAGCTTGAGCTATATTACAATTATTCAAGAAGTTGAAATTTTAAGCTCCATAACTGCACAGAAATAAAACATCAAATAATGCAATCTGGACATCAAGAAACATCTGAACTACAGACATTTAAAAATTAGATAATTGAAGTTACAGTTTGTTACAACAACTTGAATTTTGGAATTAAAAATAAACTATTTGTCCTTGAACTGGAGCTATTTATTACTCAATTTATTCTTACAGAACAATTGAGAATTCAAATTAAGTTGTTAATCCCAATAAACTATCCTATTTTCCAACTGAAATTGCGGTAGTTATCCACAATTATGCGTTCTAATTTTACCAATACTAACAATCAGAAACACCAACGAGTTATGCCTTTCAATGATTTCATTACACAACAGTCAAGTGTAATTGTTTTTACGATACGAATTTGTTTCAAATTTTGTAAAAGATCTCACTTCAAGACAAGTTTTTCGAAACGGCCAAGTTTTACATTGAATGAAACAGCTAAAGATATTGACTAAACGCTTCAATGCTTGCAAATTTGCAAACAATGCAATTTGAATTTATATAATTTGAACCGTGAATTAAAGTTCCATCGATATGCAATCTAGTTTTTTTAAACTAGTTCTGATCTGAACTTTTCGAATTATATTCTAAATCTACTGCATGCAACTCTTGACCTACATTCTTGTTTCAAGTTCAATAAATTTTATCCTACACAGCCTTCGAATATAAGTTTACACTGCATTTTGAAAATATATATGCATACCAGAAAGTTGTAGAATTACAAGAAAATTTACAAAGACAAAAATAATCCTAGATAATACATGGATTTCAAACACTCAAGACAGGACTTTAAAGTTACGCAAATTAAATGATTTTAAGAACATTTTGTGCAAAACAATTCGCACTGAAACACAAATGGTCAATTCTTTAACTTACGAGGCAATATGCCTCCGGATTTCTTTAGAGGGCAATTGAAAGTTCCATAGATAGAAAAGCAGATTCCTCACACCTATAATTATTGTCTTGTACAAGTAGCCATTTCGAAACAAATATCGGATGTTATAATAAAAAAACAGCAATAGAAGTTGTCTGTAAACTCAAATTTAATTAAGGAAAGAAAAAATAAAACTGGTCCAAGGCCAATGGCTTCAGTTTAAAGCTTTCAAATACTCTGCTGCTAATTAAGTCAGCAATTCATTCGCTTTTTAATCAAAAAGTAGTTGCCCGAGTTAACAGTTACTAAACTTATGATCAAGGAATAGTAATTAACCTATAGAATCTACGATAAAAATCAATGCCTTGTTTATATCTCACAATTCAGAATCTCTATAGTTTGAATGTTCATTTAATTTTATTAACAAATATTAAATTAATACAATACTTGCTCTTTTAGAAACTTCATGCATCAAGTTAAGAGTAATTGGGCTATTTTTACAAGTAGGTAAATTAGACTATAAAAGTTCAGAATACTTAAAGAAAAATGTTTAAAGTTTCAAATCGGTCCTTTTATTGCATTTTATGCACTAGATTTGAATATTTAATAAACACATTCATAAATGCACATGTCTGAAATATATTGTATAGTTCGATAATGGAATTTCAAAATTGTATAATGTAGTGAGTGCTTTAAAGAACAAGTCTTATTTCTTGCATTAAACTCTTGCTATAAGGATATTAAAGTTTTATTCCTTTATACAGTTATGTTAAAGAATTTTTTTTTTTTCTGTAATTCAGAAAGAAAAGTTAAAAGTTAATTTAAAATAACATAATTTATCATTAGAATATCAATTTCACTAAAGACTATAATGACTGCATCTTAAGGAAGCCAATAATGCTAAAAACTGAATAATAACTTAATGGTTCAATTTAATAAAATTAGTCACGATGTTTCAGAGCGATGCTCATAAAAACCTTATTGGTATAAAAAACAAATTTGAAATTTCGATTAATGGCATTAAAATAACCCTCCAAGAAACTTTAAATTAGACCAATGTTGCTCTGTTTTTGCCACCATTTCTAACAAAATCTGAAATTCTACTTCAATAATATTTACGATTCATAAAAAGATTTTGCCATTATTGCTACAGTTTCGTATTAGTTTATGTAAAAATAATTGAAGATTTTAAGTTGTAAAGATTTCGACCTCGTTTTTAGTCTAAATTTATTTTAAGAACATGTCTCTAAATTAATTGTGTTGAATCGTATATTCTTAAACAGTAAAGATCTTTTGAAACTCTTTCATTATTTCACACGATCTCATTGCCCTAGCAATTTAATTAGAATAGCAGGGATTCGAGTATAAATCTGCATTGAGCATGCAAACAATAGGCGATAACATTGAATCTATCGATAACTTGACCACGAAAGCGTAATTTCAGTGATAGTTTCTTCAAGGGGACAAAGAAATAGTATTCTGAAAGAATAGTTCAGATAATAAATATGTATCTTTTCATCTTTATATAAAGAGTAGGGTTCACTTAATAGATTAATACAAATACAAACAAATCTCCAGATTCTAAGAATTCAACGAATTGGATACCAACATTAAAATCTCATCCAAACTGAAAGTCGTAACATCAAAAGACAACTGATTAATAACTTAACCGTTAAGTTATTAGTCAGGTTTTCTCCTCCAGTCAATCTAGTTTAAGTTTATTATTGTAGATCAAAAGTTGTTGAGAACGCGTGATAATTTGCCCATCATTATGCAAAAGAAGCCTAATTTCAGTAGAAGAAATCCCGACCGGAGTTATGAAGCTATTAAATAGTTTAGAATGTACTGACCAAAATGACAAGTGCCATTTGAAATCAAAATTAACCTACAAAAGCCCAATCTACAAGGTGAATTGCAAGTAACAGTATCAAAAGTTGGTAACAAAAGTCTACAATCCAAGATTGAATTTAAGAAAAAAAAAATTGTTTTCTTACCAATATATCTTACCAATATCCTTAATTATCCTTATTAATAATCCATTTTTTTTACCAATATCCTTAATTTCTTCTGTTTTCCCATTATAAGTCCATTTTTTTTGTTAGTATTATGAAGACCAGTTATCTTAATACCCCATTACACTTTTCCCAAAGATGCGCCCGATGACTGTCATCAGACAACAAAACAAGGAAATACAATCCAAGCTTCCGACACGAGACCACTGTTATTCGCAATAAGACGCAAGTGAATTACGATTGTTACAAATGTCAATTTGAAAATCGACTGCCTCTTGGACTAAGGAGCCTACTTACCAATTGAACCGTTATCCCTTCGCATTGCGTGGAAATGCGATAATTTAACTGTTGAAGTACAAAATGTTGACGGAAGTTATAAATCAATTAAAAACCACTTTTACAGTATTTGACATACAAAAGTACGCCATGCATCACTTTTTGGCTAAAGGAATAGAAACTACACTAAAATGGATAAAATAAATTTTAGTTCAGTAGTTCCAACTTTGCATCTTAGTCCCTCCCCTAGGGAGAGAAATCACTACCACTTTTTTGTAATATGAATCAAATGTTACCGCTTGCAGATGTACATTATAGTAAACTTATCGTTTTTCATATAGTCTAAAACCAACTCAGTTGGTTTTAGATTTAAGTTTCTGATTAGATATTTTAAAACGCTATTATTAAAAACCTTCAGATTCACTTTTTGCGCTTGGCTATTACGGAAATTCAACCAAATATTAATACACTCGTTACAAATTATTACTGTCAAATTGATTACTAATTTAATAGAAATAAAATAAGTGAAATGTATCAATTACCTTTAGTTTATGTATTTGCATACGCTTATTTTTAACATAGACTTTACAATCGCAATTCTGTTAACAAAATTATATAGAGAGAAGATATCTTTTAATTATAAACTTGTTATATGCACATACAGTTAAATAGTATTTAAAAACCTGCCAATAATAAGTACCAACAATATTATTTACTACACTATAGTAATGACAAAATATTCCGAATTTATGTAATATAATCACTACAAAGATCATTGTCCTAGTGTTATTGAAACACAGTTAATTGCACACAAGAATGACCAAATAAATAAAAAGCAGGGTTCTTAAATATCTAGACAGCATCAAACATAAAAATAAAAGATGTTTAACATTTTCGTTCAGTATAAAAATTCTTGACAATTAACGAAACCCTCCACCATAACTCCAATCATAATTCCACATACTTACCAGGACAGAAGATAACAAACCAGATACCCAAATTGGATACATCCATTCAGTGAAAAAAAAGAACTCCCAACGGGGAACCTATCGCACCCGCCGCGACACCCGGAACACTCTCACCCAATCCATGCACTCAGTGAAATGAAAACCCGACGACAGGAAGTTTTGTTTACCAAGGGAGAGTAGGCAAAAGAAAACGAGAAAATAAAGTCACTTTCGACTCCAACTCACCGTGAGAGCCGACCTACAAATTCTCGTCCGACTGAGAGATAGAGAAAAAAAAAGAAGTCGAAACTTGATGGAAACACGAAAACCCGACAGAAAAAAATGACCTTCTTAATGGTTTTTCTTGCTTCGCTACAGATCGCATAATTTGCTTGATTCTGCGCAGAAAAAAAAAAAACACAAAAACAAATAAAAAAGGCGATTATTTAAATTTGTTCGGTATTTCAAATGGGCACATTGTCACAGAAATAAAGAATTGTTTTTTTTTTGTGTGTGTGTGTGTTTAGTTTTGAAAGGATTTAAACTATTTAAAATTTCTTAGGGATTATAATTATTACTTTATATAAAAAAATATTTTGAAGTTTATCAAAATTAATATTGCAAAAAGAGTTTTTCAAGGGAAAACTCACTAGATAGATAGGGTGATAAATGAATTAACTTTATTAAGCCTACAAGAGTTTGGACTCGACTTTGTGATTTGTAATTTCTTATTTTGAGAAAAAGTTTTAAAAATTAAATGTCTCGACCAGATATTTAATTTCCAAATAATCTTTACTTTTACAATTAATGCTAATACAGAGTTGATGATGGATTGCATAGGGGAATATTATATTTAATATGTGATTTGATTGGGCATTTTGATACGAATCTATTAAAAGGATTCATAACATTTCGCGTAACATATTGCTATATTAGCTAACTGAGCTGAAGAGGCCTAATGGTGGAATTGGTGGTGGATTGGCATAATGGTGAGCAAAATTGGTGAGTCCGGCTTCAAAAAATATGGCAAGCAAATCCTACTGAAAGCTTTTTGTGTAATGCCGGAAAATGGACCAATGAAGGCATAGGCCGGAATGTTTTACTCTGCTGTATTCCCTACTGGGTTGGAAAGGCCTAATGGATAGCACGTTGGATTTCAAAATTGGTAGGGCCAGCTCCAAAATATGGCATTTTTTTTTCATAGTGTGTTTAGTTTGAAAGGATTAAAATATTTAAAATTTCTTAGGGATTATAATTATTACTTTATATAAAGATATTTTGCAAGACAAGCAAAAATATCAAAATTAATATTGCAAGAGAGTTTTTCAAGGGAAAACTCACTAGATAGATAGGGGGATAAGTGAATTAACTTTATTACGCTAAGAGTTCGGCTTCGAGAAAAGCTTTAAAAATTAAATGTCTCGACAAGATACTTAATTTCCTATTAATGGTAGCTTTTTCTGATTAATGCTAATACGGAGTTGGTTATAGATACCATAGGGAGATATTATATCTCAAACATGTCTGGTCATTTTAATTCGAATCCATTAAAAGGATTCATACCATTTGCGTAACATATTACTATATTAGCTAACTGAGTTGGAGAGGCCTAATGGTGGAATTAGTACGGAATTAACATAATGGTGAGCAAAATTGGTCGGACCGACTCCAAATGTCAAGCAAATCTATTGAAAGCCTTTGTTTCTATGCCGAAAAATGGATCAATAAATACATAGGCCGGAATGTTCTATTTTCTGTATTTCCTACTGGGCTGGAGAAGCCTAATGGATAGCTCGGTGGATTTCAAATTGGTGGGACCGGCTTCAAAATATGGCAAGAAATTTCTACTAAAAGTATTTGTGTCTATGCAGGGAAATGGATCAATAATACACAAGCTGGACTATTCTTCCATACACTCGAGGATGAAGAGAGAAAGGTTCGAACCCTGCAGATGTTGTACCTGGAGGTGTCCATTAAAAACTATGAGGGTAAAATGAAAGTATAAAATAACTTCCCTCCTTCCTATTGGCAACAATGAATCTATGCATTTAAATAAAAAAATTGAATTCCTTATTTCTGGGGACCGGTGAATAGCATAAATTGCTATTTGATGGAGAAAAAGAGGATTAATTTCCTGTTGGTCATGTTACACTCACTGTATTTTGAAACAGAGTAGCCTTACTTACAACTATGACACAGAATTTCAAACTGACAGTTGGATAGTTTTTTTTATATATAAAACTCAATCCTGGAAACGAATTGGTGGATAATAAGGTTAGTTTCTGAACTGGGGGAATTCAGTTCTGTACCCGGCAACCACAACCAATCTGAAAGTTCTCTTGTATAACTTGAGAATGGACGCTATAAACACATCGCCCGGAAAGTCTTTTCCAGAGTGCAAACCCTCAAATAGCATTTAAGGAGGGGGAGGGGGTTCAAATTCTGGTATAAAAATGTGATATCAGCATAACATTAGTTCGGAGCAAAGCTGAATCCGCTACAAATCTACTCTTTCAGTGATTAATGATGTAATGACAAATTACCCAGCATTTTAAAACGACCTATAAGACACCCAAATGAGGTACAATTATCTTTGAAAAATCTTCATAAGATATTGGAATGCGCTGACATAATTTTGGCCACTGAAAACTGATTAACAAATTAATAGATTCCTTTCATGCAAATAACTCAAGTTGTCTCCAAGTAGGCTATATATGTGCATTGAGTGGCCACTTTATTAAGACAATATCCGTCAAAGTTTCGTTAAGCCACCTTTTGTCTTGGTTCTTCTTGCCCTGACTTTGAGAAAAGTAGCT
Source organism: Caerostris extrusa (assembly GCA_021605095.1). Taxonomy (NCBI): domain Eukaryota; kingdom Metazoa; phylum Arthropoda; class Arachnida; order Araneae; family Araneidae; genus Caerostris; species Caerostris extrusa. The sequence goes on from BPLR01003917.1 coordinate 46,903, forward strand.
TGTAAAATAAATTTGTCAAGTAGTTTGTAAAATCTAAGATCATACTTGACTAATACGGCTTTACAATAGTGGGAAATTTGATGGTCCTGCAGCATACATGATGATTCTTTTAATCTCATCTCAGAAATGCACGCTGGGATTGAAATCAAAGGCGGTTTTTTTGGGGGAAATTGCGTCTAGGCAAAACAAAATCTCCTTCATATTTTACCGATAATAATTTAATGTAATAAAGAAAGTATCTAACAATAAATATAACAAAATAGACAAAAACCAGATACATTTCTCCTTCTGTGTTCTGTATAACTTATACCCTGTAAAGTTGACCATGTTTAGAGAGAACTCATTGGAACGTATTCCCTCCCATACCTTCTAGATACAGGAGAGGGGTTGGTTGAATTTTTACTGCACTCAAATAGTTACTTGTTACTATAGTTCCATGGTAAAAAGAAGAGATCCCGTTCTGGCTAACTGTATAAGGATATCAGATTGTTTCCTGATTTGAATATCATAAAATAACATATATATATACACTGAAGTGACAAAAGCCATGGGAACATGCAAATTTTCAGATGGCATTAGCATCGCGTAGAACAGGTATAAATGCGCAGTGCTTTAAGCTTTATTTCTGTTCAAGTTATTCATGTGAAGAGGTTTTGACGTGATGATGACCGCACGAGATAACAGACTTTGAACGCGGAATGTTAGTTGGAGCCAGACGCATGGGTCATGCCATTTCGGAAATCGTTAGGGAATTCAACATTCCCAGATCCACTGTGTCAAAGTGTGCCGAGTATGAAATTTCAGGCATAACATCCCACCATGGACAGCGCAGTGGTCGACCGCCTGCACTTAACGACCGAGACCGGCGACGTCTGCAAAGAGTCGTAAATTCTAACAGACAAGCAACACTGCGTCAAATAACCGCAGAAATCAATTCAAGGGACTTGTCTGTTAGAACTGTGCAGAGAAATTTGGCTTTCTTGGGCTATTCCAGCAGAAGACCGAGAGTGCCTTTACTGACAGAACGACATCGCTTGCAGCGTACTCGTGAGCACGTGAGCATATTTGGTCCCTAGAGGAATGGAAAACCGTGGCCTGGTCCATGAGTCACGATTTCAGTTGGTAAAGCTGATGGTAGGGTTAGTGTGGCGCAGACCCACGAAGCCGTGGACCCAAACTGTCAGCAAGGCACTGTTCAAGCTGGTGGTGGCTCCGTAATGGTGTGGGCTGTTTTTTCATGACATGGACTTGGTCCTCTGGTGCGACTGGACCGAACATTGACTGGAAATGCTTATGTTCAGCTACTTGGAGATCACTTTGCAGCCATTCATGGACTTCATACTCAAACAACGATGGGATTTTTATGGATGACAATGCGCCATGTCACCGGGCCACAACTGTTCGCGATTGGTTTGAAGAACATTTCTGGACAATTCCAACGAATGATGGCCACCTAGATAGCCCGACATGAGTCCCATCGAGCATTTATGGGACATCATCGAGAGGTCTGTTCGTGCCCAAAATCCTGCACCATCAACGCTTTCAATTATGGACGTCTATCAGACAGCATGGCTTATTCCTGCAGAAGACTTCCAACGACTTGTTGAGTCCATGCCACGTCGAGTTGCTGCACTTCGCCGGGCGAAGGAGGGCCGACACGATATTAAGAGGTATCCCATGACTTTTGTCACTTCAGTGTATATTTCGTATAAACGCACAAAGATATACGAAATGATAGATTATGGATGAGATTATTTTATGGTTTAAGCATTTTCTCTAGAAATTTAAAATTTTCCGCCTTCATTTATATTTTTTTTATAAAACTTTCCATTTAAAATTTTTTTATGTTTTCATCAATCAATAGGATTTCTATTTCTATGATGTTATCATTTATAAAATATCAAAAAGTTGACTTTAAATGAATGGTAATAAATTGCATTCCTATATTCATAAAGATGTAATTTTAAAAATTCTACTTATTGTATTAATTCTTTATCAAATATTCATTTTAAAGCTAACTGTATTTCTAGACAACATTTAATAACAAAAAAATCTATGGTAAATATTTGCTGTTTATTCTTCTGATACAATCTACAAATTATAAATTTAAAATGCATGCAAATGAGAATTTTCTTTTCTTGTTTGCAATTACTCCGACCTTCTCAACCATAATTTCTCTTCGTAATTGAATCAACATCCTCCGCTCGTAAACTTTTTCCTTTTATTTGCAAACTCATTTATATAATGTATATTATTATTAACTTATGAATAATTACTTTAATCTTGTTTAATGAATGCAGTATGGAGATAAAAGTGAATTATTCAATTAAAAAAATTCTAATTTGTTTCTTAATGCATTTTTCTTAACATTAACATTCTTTTTCTTGTTCAGAACAATTAGGGAAATATTGTGAATTCGGTAGGGAAATAACTATTTAATCATCAACTATCTTAACAAAAATGAAATAGATGAGGATTAAAAAGGAAAATTATAATGTTTACAAAATTGGGAATATACAAATTTTGTCTGTGACGTCGAAAATTACACGTTTTCATATGGAGTGTAGCATTCTTTCTGAGGTGTGTGGTTTGTAACTCTACGGTCATTTTGTGCACCGTTTAAGCCAATTAGACCGAGACCTACAGTTTAACGTGAATTCCGAACCACTCACAAACATCTATGCCATCGCCAGGATTCGAACTTGATGTCTGTGGTACCAAAGGTCATATCGCTAGCCACTTGGCCATCAGGCAGCTACCTTCTGTCGGTGAAGATTAAAAGTAAGAAGATTGTAATAGTCACTACGATGTTTCAGCAAGATGAATTAGTTGAATTGAAAACCTGGAGTTGTGTCAAATGTGAATCGGTGTGTCAAACGCAATCCGTTGTAGCGGAAGCGTTAGGAGTTTCTCAAAGTGTCATTTTCAGACTATGGACTCAGTTTTGGAAACTGGAAATGTTCACCGAAGATCGGCACAAGGTCGTAAGCGTGCAACAACAACAAAATTAGGATCGGTATTTAATACTAATAACCAAAAGAGACTGCACTATGAAAGCCACTTTTTGCAACAGCCCTTTCAGAGGGCTACTGATACCAGAGTTTCGACTCAGACAGCTCGAAACCGACCCCACCATGTGGGTTTGTATTCCAGCAGATCAATGGTTTGTGTTTCATTGACATAGGATCACTGAGTTGCTCTCAGGAGGTGAGCACAAAAGCATCTCAGATGGGAACGACATGCTCTTCAAGGACGAGACCAGTTTAGTGTACAGCCTGACAATAGGCGCATTATAATCAGAGGACCTGGTACACGAAATACGCCTTTATTTGTGCATGAAAGTGTCCGATTTGATGGAGGTGGAAGGATTATCTGGGCCGGTATTTCTATTAATGAACTCATCTATTTACACATTATCGGGAATGAAGCACTAACGGCTCAGCGATATTGGGATAAGATCCTTAGATCTATTATTATAGTCCTTTACGCTGCAGCAATAGAGGATTAATATATTCTCATGATGATAATCCTCCTTTTCGACGAGGGAATCTTTCGAGTGGTTTTGGTCAACATACTCCTCAGACATAAATTCAATAGAACATGTTTGGGACATTCTAAGAAAAAAAGGCTGCTAGTCGCTTATCACCTTCAGAAAATTCAGTAGTTGGAAAATTCCTCTTTACGGTAGTGACGATAGTCCAGTTCCTGATTGATTCCATGCCTCATAGATGTTGCTTTTAGTCAGGGGACACCATATCCCTTATTGAAACTCATTTGTATCTGAGAACTCGCATTTTTGTTTGTTTGTATAATATGAATGAATTATGCATTTTTTGTTTACCGATAAGTATACAATAAAATTTAGCTATTCCTTGTTCGTCGCTATTTCTTCTTTACTTATATCTTGCACCACCTACACATCATATATCAGTCACTAAGACATTTCCTCATCGCGCAGTTTATACCCAAAATGATAATATCCCCTAATTATTTTGAGCAGTCTATTATTGTTCCAAAATACCAAATACATACACCATTGTTTTTACTGTTTTACCTTTCCAGACTACAGATTTATAGTGCCCATTTTTGACATTACTCCTTGGCAGCATTTGAACTGAACTTTGAATATGTAACGATTTAGCGTTATCAAAGTGCCCCAATTAAAGACTTACTCTTGCAATATCTACTGGAAGTATTAAATGTTGTAGATGAGATAAGATGGCGATAGTAGTGCGTGAAGCATCTCTCATCGAGAATCAGGTTACCTGATGGGAGTTTCTTGTGTTTTTTCCCATACGGCACTTCAAAGGGGGGGGGTTACCCCTAAAATTCCTCTCAGGTACTTTTCTCCTCCACAAATATTGTGGGGAAGACCACAACGTTGTTGGGCTGTTTGTAGTATTCAGAAGGCTTAACGATGTTCTACTCTCAAGTATTAGGAGCTACATAGTCCTGAATATAAGGGTGAGTTAATTCCTTGAGTGTGAGTTAATCCTTCCGTAAAGTGTTTCTAATTTGTACACATATCCTCTTTACATGTTTACATGTTCATTTCATCCACTAACTCAAGACAATACTTGGATATTTTGTCTAAATTTCATTAAAGTCCGGTTCACCTCCTATCTTTCACAACCAGTCAATCTATCTTCAATCGTTTCCTGTTGTAGATTGTTACGCTGGCTGATTATTTTCTCACAAACACAGTTCTGTCTTCTTTTCTTTTCTTTTTTTTTTTTTTTTTTTGTTCCAGGCAATGATCTTTTATAGGCTGATTTTTATAAAACTCCTGAAAAAAAAAAATGTCTCCAGATTGTTATTAGAGGCTTATAATCTCCGCCATGAATTATAGCATTTTTTTAACGTATAATCCGTGGATTAGTGGCAGGAATTCATGACACTTACAGTTAGCTTTACAATGATACTTACTGTAAGCTGACAATTCTCTCTTCGAAAGGAATTTTATTAAACAGCATGCATTTTAACAGATAGACTTCCCAACTCATGCCAGCAAATTTTTATTATAAATAACCATCTTTTATTTGTGTTATATAGAAAGAAACATCGGAAAATACCCGTACAACCAGTTTGATTTCGCCAAAGTTAAAAGTTGGCTGCTTATTTATTCCGACCTTACAAATTTTTTTACTCTGCTTCGGTGTTCAAAAAGAAGTTTACCGATTAGTGAATTGTAAATATGTTTTCATTTTTAGTTTTCCCCCCTTTTATTATCAAAAAAAAAAAAAGTACTGGAGGAAAAACGTGAGAATTATTTTATTTCTGCTGCATCTACAATTGATCCACAACTGTACCAATTTTTTCTTAAAAATTTTTTTTTTTCTAAATCAGGGCGACAGCGAATAGCTTATTGTTGCTGTAATAAGTTGGATAAAAAAACACAGAATGATAATAACTCGATTTTATTGACTTTTTGCTAGGTAAAGTTTAATGACAAGAAAAGACGCAGACGCAGACGCAGAAAAGTTAACTTAAGCGTAACAACTAACAAATAATTGAAATGAATCCCACTAACATTATAAACTGGTGAACATCCCGCGGTTACCCTCGGTAGTTATGTTGGGGTAAAGAGTATCGCATATTCATGCATATCGATGTTTGAAATGTATATATCCTGAATCAAACATATGATTTTTATTCTGAAAATCCCTCAGTAACGAAAAAGCTAAATTAATTCGAATGAAACTTGCAAAAAAATACTAATGAGATTTATATAATCGTGATTTTTCACTGACAATAGTTTGTAGTTAGCAAGCGTATGCTCGATCAGAGCACGTACTCGGCGACTGTTCTAGAAATTATAGATAATGGCAAAAAAAATTAAAACGGTTTTGGCCCTCGGTACTTACTGGAGTAAACAGTATGGCCCTAAGGCTGGAAAGTTTGGAGACCCCTGTTCTAAATTATATATTTTTTTTTAATTTTTCTTTTGTATTATTGATTTCCTTTGTGGTTCTGAGTGACCGAGTGTCTAGCACTCTGGCATCCAGTGCAACAGACTTCTGGTTAGAGACCCGGTGGTGCCAGGGATGTTTGTAGTGGTTCAGAATCCATTTTAAGCCATAGGTCCCGGTCTCATATGACTGTAAGAGCGTCAGGGAGCCAACTCACGCTTCTACCTACGGGTGCTCCGTCACAACAGAAGCCGCCTACATTCACTCCATCCTTGAGTAGATTACTCATGAAGTGTTCGTCCCACATTGAGGATGGGTCACAACATTCCTTTTGTTCTTCCGACTTTCCTTTTGTTTGTTTTAAATATTTGAGGCAAATTTTATTTATTTTCACATATCTTTAACAATTAATTATAGTGTCAATGCTAAATGAACGATTTGATATTCTAAATTAAGATGAGAAGGTTTTTTTTTTTTTTTTTTTTTTTTTTTTATTACTGTTTCCCTTTATTTAATACTTTCTAATTGGAACGCTAGTTGCCCATGGAAGAACTTTTTTTCTTTGCAATTGCAAAAATAAAGAAAGTTTAAATTTTTTGAATGCAAGCTTTAAATATTATAGATTTTGTTGCTTTTTACCCCTTTTATTATTAAAAGAAAAGTACTAGACAAAAAAAAAAAAAAAAAAAAAAAGAGAATTATTTTATTTTTGCTTCATCTGCAACTTATCCCATTTGGTAGACAGCAACATCTAGACCAAATCTAAGAACCCGGGTATTTCTCATGGAAGGCGGGGAGCAGCTTCTGTTGTGATCGAGTACCCGTAAGTAGGAGTCTAACTTGGCTACGTCACATTGAAGATTTTCTTCTTACAGGGTAGAGTTGTCAGCCTACAGGCAAAACGCTCTACAGTCATATTAGATAGGATCCTACGATTTTTAAAGTGGATTTCGAACCACTACAAACATCCATGGCACCGCCGGGATTCAATCCCGAAACCTGCGACACCAGAGCGTCGGAGAGTTAGTCATTCGGCCCATCAGACTCCTTTTAAATAACTAGTGATGGTTGTTGAGGAAATCCCGGAATACCCCAAACAAACGGTTTAATTTCCCGATGCGAGACGTTTCACACATGCTGTCACAATCGCCATTGAGTCTCCTCATTTCTAGCACCTGTCACTGCAACGGATGCCGTCAGCAGATTTGAATCTGGGCTCTCTTCCACGTTAGTTGGACTTGTTTTCACTAGACGATCTTTTAAACCAATTTTACATTATCTAATTACATAATTATTAACTAATGAAAGAAATTTAAATATGTTTAAGAAAGCTCGTGAAAGAAATTTACAAAAAAATTGAAAGTAGTCAAAGAAGCCATGACCCAGCTCACCAAATATTTTATCGCTTATAAAATAAAACAAGTATTATAAAAAAAAAAAAATTTAAAGTCCTACTTTTTTCACTCTATTGCAGAAAGTCCTTTATAAATAATTTTCATTCATTTTTTTAAGTTTATCTGGCGCCATCTATTGGTAGATATATGCAACCTAAATCCAAAAAAAAACTAAAATTAATTAATGAATTAATATTTGAAAAAACTGTATTAACGTCCAGTGTCATCCTCTACAAGTTAAAAAAATGTATTAGAACTTGAGTGGATGAATAAAAAGTATTTTAGTAACGATTGAAAATTTGAACAAGACATATATAGGGAGAGTGTGAGCTAATAGAATGAATTGAAAAATGGAAGAAATATATTTATTTATTGTTTTTGTCTTAGAATATTCTTTTCGTTCATAATTTTTATTTTTGTTTTTTTCTATTACACATCGAGGATCATTTAGCTTTCTTTTCTGTATGCTACGAACAACCACCGAAGGCTCATGGTTGTCATTAATAATTTATACATGATTAATTGACAACGCGGATATGCTTTTTTAATTCTTTGTACGTTAGAAATTCCTAAATTAGACTTTTATTATTAACATTATTTAAAATTCTTTAAAATGTGACTAATAAATTTCGCTTCAAAACGAGGAAAATGCAAAAAGATTCATTTGAGATGTAATAACTGAAAAGAAAAAAAAATTATAAAGTCAACTGACATTTTTTTTTTGACAGATCGATAATATATTGTATTTATATTCAAAGAATCTGCATGTAGATGTATAGATGTGACCTTTAAATTTACGAAGTGAAAGTCAAAAAGAAATAACTCATAATCACTTGCATTTTTTTATCTATTATTATTTTTCTTCTTTTTTTGTTGTTATCGAAAGTCAAGACTCCAGATTTTATAAGACTTTTGATAAAGGGAAGTGCACGATACAATTATTGCGTAATCCCCACAAATTATAATATTTTTATAAAGAGAAATATTTAGTAATAATATATTTTTATAAGATTTTTTTTTTACAAAAATAGTCACCATCAATAATCATAAGATTGGAAGCCTAATTTAAAAAAAAAACATTTACTGTCCATAGAATTGTTGATGATGACGCATCTTATCCATCTGAATAAAATCACGTCCAGATCTGAAACATTGAGATGCGAAAGTTAACTCTCTGGTGTTGCAGTTTGAACATCTAAAATCGACATGAGGTCGAACATTTTTTCCTTGTTAGTGATCTCCAATCGTTTTAAGGAAAGTGTAAATGTTTTGATGTATGGCTGAAAATCGACAACAAGTCAAGTGTTCATTCTTCTCTCTTGAATGTCGACAAACAAAATGTAAGCATTTCGATTTCCGTCCAATCTCTTGCAAACCCGTTTGGCATGTGATGCTCATAGTCTTCGCGTGCTAATGTGGACGGCCTTAAGATGCGAACTGATCATAAAAGAGATGTTGCCGTTACCTAAATTGAAGCTGAATGTCTTGTATTACCACAGTCTGGATTGAATATTTTCATTGAGAGGTATCTAGAGCTACGCTTTTTTGCCTCACAAGCCCAACGAAGGACTTTCTGATCTACGGATTTATTGTAATCATCTCCGACACAGAAGCGACAACTTTTTGGTCGACATCACTTGTTGAATTTAGAACTGAACTCATTCAAGTAAGAAACCTAACGGGGGTAGCAACGGGGGAAGCCCTCTTGGGAAAGGACCATGGGGGAAATATAAATCGTATATAGAACAAGGATCAGTTCTTTTCGAACAAATTTTTTAAATATAGTCGAAGTTGGGAAGGAAGACGAGGGAAAAATACGATGTTGTTGTTTAAGATAAGAGGTTTTTTTTTTACTATTCATTCTTTAATATGAATGGTATACAGAGCAGGTTTTCAAACATTTAGGAAGAGTAGAGAATAACATAGCAGTGATGAATCGGAACATCAAATAAGGTGAATATGGAGTTTGTTAATCAATGTACTTCAACAAAAGTATCGAAACTACTATTCTGAAAACAAGATATCAAGTTCTTTAATAAAAATACTAAATACATCACTTTCCAATGGATTCCATCACATGTTGGCATTGATGGAAACGAAAGGACAAATCTTCTGGCAAAAAAAAGGAACATAAGAAATTTCTGGGCAGTGTCCTATCCCTCGACTCTTTTAGAACTATGTGGGAGAAAATTAAGTCATCGTATATTAGTGAATTATTATCTAACGCCAAAGGGAAAATCTATGTATGCTCTTTCCCGAATGGCCAGAGAAAACATGCCCTGATCACATGAACTTTTATTAAGGTGTTTCTAGCTTTTTAAGTTTTAATCCTTAGTTCGTTAGAGTGATATAAATGGATTACTATAATTACCTTATTTATTATGGGTTGTTGTTGTTTTATTCAGGCATAATAACGATTAAATTGAACAAACCAGACTTTAATTATTTTAAAAATTACGGCGGTTATTGTTAGGAATCACTCCTTTAAAAAAGAATTACAGCCACATAAAAAAAAAAAAAAAATATTAATTAGGTTGTTAGAATCACTCCTTCTTTGAAAATTAAATTCTTATCTATATTGTCCATTAATATTGATTTAATTACTTTGAGACATACTCCAAGGATTGATTAGTGGTATTTATGGAAGTTAATTCACTACCATTTTAACATGGGCTCATATTCCATTGAAGAAATGATCAATAGGGGCCTGAATGGCCGAGTGTCTAACGCTCTGGCGCTCGGTGCTATAGGTTTCGATTCGAGTCCCGGCGGTGCCATGGGGTTTGTAGTGGTTCGGAATCAACTTTAAGCCGTAGGTCCCGGTCTCCTATGACTGTAAGAGCGTCACGGAGCAGAAGCCAGACTTCTACCAACGGGTGCTCCATCAGAACAGAAGCTGCACCTCTCTTCCCTCCTTCCATGAGGGATACGACAACAACGACAACAAATGATCGATAAAAGCATGTTTATATGTATTTATGTAATAAGCTGAAATTCATTAATAAAATTTCACAATTTCCAATATTTCTTCATTTTTTGAACGTGTTTTCTTTTAGACTCAAGTTGTTGAAGTTTTTATGATTCACTACCATCCATTGTGTGCAGCCTGATGTCCAATTGTCTAGCGCTCTGGTCTTCACAGACTACTACCACAGGCTTCAGGTTCGAATCCCTGGCTTTGGCATGGGTGTTTGTGAGTGGTTCGGAATCCACGTTAAACTGTAGGTCCCGGTCTGTTTAACCCTCGTGTGCAAAAAAAATGACCGTAGAGCGACAAAATAAACCGTCAATTATGCATCTTTGATGAAATCTTTGAAAAAAAAAAAGTATGCTACTTTAACTATTTGTCAGCATTTTTTTTTTTTTTTTTTTTTAGTTGATAAATATATCTTTTTGTCTATTTTAAGATTAATGTTTTCCTGTTGATCGAATATATATTTTGGGGGAATTTTTTTTTTTTTTTTTTTTTTTTTTTTGCGAGTTGATAAATATATCTTTTTGTCTATTTTAAGATTAATGTACTTTCCTGTTGATCGAATATATATTTTTGGGGGAATTTTTTTTTCTTTTGTCCAAAATTCAGTCTCTTGTTGTGACTAATTCCTAGTGTCCGGTAGTGCGGGACGTTCTGTTGTAATGCAGCACCCGCAGGTAGAAGTCTGACTTGGCTCCGTGTCGTTGAAGAAGAAGGATAGTGCCTTTCGGGAGGACTTTTAGGGGGACTTTCAATCTGACTAACAAGACCAGATGCTGAACACCATAAACTCCATCGAGTCTTCTCGATTTTGAACAGTGTCTATAACAATGCCGCCAGCGGATGGAACCTCAGCCCTCATACTCACCAGCGGCGCTCGTTACCCTTGAGCTACGAGTCGGGTAGAAAAAAAGAAAGAAAAAAAAATTCTATCCTAACAATTATAAAGATTTAGTGATTTTTAAAAGTCAGATTTAAAGAATATGAAAAAAAAAAAAATTTCTGCGGGAAAAAATGCAGGTTAAAAAATATACATAGTAAATAACAAAAACTCGTTTATTGTAGTATTCATTAATATTATGTTTTTAAGTATGTTTAAAGAAAAAAATTTTATATACAAATATGTTTTCTAAACAATTTAATATGCAAGAATTTTTCAATGCGTTTTTAAATACCACTTCAGGTTATTTAAGTGACAGAAATTATAATAATTTCACGTTTTTATCAGGAAAAAAAAGATAACATTTTTTTTTTGTTTATGAATGAAGTTTCAAGGTTAGATGTAATTTATTTTGCTGGGTATATGTTTCTTAACTAAGTTCACGGCTAACTTGTATTCATTTCTAAAATATTTTCTAGAAAAACTACTTGTTTCTTTTTTTGGTTGGAGGTGCGGTATTCCTGAATATCGATATAAATAAAAATGACTTTTCTTTATGCAAAATTGAGATAAAAAAGGAAAAGTATAAATAAACATAGATGACGAATTTAAAAAGATAAATATTTAAACGTCAGTTTATAAATTTAATTTAATATATCAATTATTTTTATAGCTATTATTATATGTATTCAGATAATTTGATTTAAAGAGGAGAAATGTGAATTGATGGAAATAATATTTAATATCTTTTTGCAATTAAACACCAAATTCCACAAAGAAAATTAAGCAAGAAAAAAAAAAAACCATTATAAGTATAAAAAAAAATACATCTTTGTAACTGTTTCCATGTCACTTCTGTATAACGTCGCATCATTTGAAAAGTTCTGCTGTCCTGATTCACCCTGGTTAACGCTGAGTCTGTTATACACCCGCCGTTATAGAGGCGAATAGTATAAAAGCACGGCCATATAACAACAACTTACCTAAATGTATTCAAAATTGGCTAAAAGCAAATGCAAAGAGAGAAAGTTGCATAGAAGGAAGTGTGAAATGTCAACATATTTCATTTGATTTCTATTGCAGAGATAGTTTCTCTTTACTTTTCTCTCTTTTAATTCCTTAATTATTTTTTTTTTTTTCAATTTTCAATATTAAAAGTGTTAAAAATTTTAATAATAACTTTAAAATTTAATTAGCATATTTTTTAAATTAATAATTCTATTTAAGTTATATATATAGTAAGTGAATTTCTGAAAGGAGAACTAATCTATTTAAAAATACCCATAAGTATGAAATTTCGCGTTGTATGTAGGCATTTACAGGCAGTTCATAATGTATAGAGAAAGGTGAATTAGTGTTTTTCCGGATGTATGCTTTTCAACAGGCATAAGTCGTTTAAAAAAAATATTTCTAAAATTACTACCCAGCAACACAACTAACGTATCAGTGTAAGGCGATTATTTCAAACTCCACCGAGTCTCTTCGTTTCTTAAAGCAACGATTATCAATGGCAGCTACAACCTGGATACGAAAATCTTTCATAAAGAAATAGATGAGATTATTCAGATAATTTTTAACAGACTTTTACATAAAAACTTGAATATAATATTCTTTTCCGATTGAACTAATACATAAATTATAAATAATCCAGTATTGTTTTGTTATATAACTACTAACTAACTTCCTGGCACTACAGCCATGGTGGGCCAAGGCCTTTTGCCTACTGGCAGATTTCGAGACAGAAATATATTTTTTGTGGGGCAAGGTTGCCAGCCCTACGTCCAACCCACTACAGCCGTATTAGACTAGGACCTACGGTTTAAAGTGGATTCCGAACCCTGGAACAACAAACATCCATGGCACGCTGGGACTCGAACATGATACGTGTGGCATCGAGCTTTGTTATATACATTTCAAAATTTTAAATAGATAAGCTTCCTAAGTAATTACGTCTAACATCATAGGCAATTTTTTAATATACTTGATCATATTACTGAAAAAATGTATTTTAAATTTTATTTACAATTGCATGGCATTTACAGCTCTATATCGGGACAAGTAACTTTCATTGTAATGTCTTGGTTATAAAATAATTTTAAACATGCGTGCTTCTTACCTCAGGAAAGCTCTCGTTATTTTTTTCTGTTTCCAAAGTACAGATAAACTTGTTAGTAAAATAAATATTGCGATACGATGTTTTTCATATTTTAAGTTTATATTCAACAACAACCAACCAATAAAATTTTAAAGTTGATTTAAGTATTCTGAAAAATATACTGTTAATCTCGGAAAAGTAAAATTTTAGGGTCAGAAAATTTTGTATACTGTTGATTCCTTATTTATTTATTTATTATTTTTACTCAGAACGTAGTACTCACCTATTTATCAAAAGAATGGGGAAATATTTTCATGTCGACAAAAAAAAAGCGACAACAGAAGCTGTAAGTTGAGAAATTGGGAGACCATTTGCGTCATCTCAAAATCATGATGCAGAAAAATAATTCAAGCTAAAGGGCAAAAACTTTACATAAGCATTGTTCTCTCACTGAATTACATCATACATTATGGTAAAATATACTGGCAAAACAAAATTTGCCTTACATATTTTTTCCTCACCTTAAATTTTCATATTAAACGTTGGTGGGAAAAATGGATGTATTCAAGCAGTAATTAAATTATTAACAATTGTTAAATTTTTAAGTAATAAACCAATGATTATTATAAATGTTATTAAGTTGCAAATGAGATTATGTCTGATACAATATTTACTACTTTTTTCTATTTATTGGCCAGATAAAAAAAGAGCTATTTGAAAATTTAACAACATTCAGTATTATAATAATCAATAGAATTTTTAACTGGCGTGAGAGTTACATCTACAGAAGGGGTGGCCAACCAGCGGGCCCGCCTTGAATGTTGTTTCGGTCTGTGAGATTTATCCCATTTTTACAAAAATATATTTATTTTAGAATGGCCAAAGTAGTGAAAACCATTGTATTAAAAAATACTTTTATGTGTGCATCCATATATTCAAAAATAAACTTCCGAAATTATGAGAAAAAAATTAACTTTGTTTTTAAAATAATATTTTTGCAAATATATGACAGATATTGCCTGGTTTATTCGTAGAATAGAATAGAAGTTCGTAGAATAACTAAATAATATTCTATGAACATATGATATGCGTGCGCATCGATTTGCAAAAGCTAAGTGAAAAATAGATAAACAAATATCGCATTAGTAAAATAAATATCTTTTAACGATCTCCTTTTTTTTTTTATTTCTTTTATATTTATATATTGTTTTATATTTCATTTTGAGTGTTATATATTTCTTTTAGAATGTGCTTTTAGTATCATTATTATCATTTTATCTATGTAAGAATAATAGTAAACACAATAACAATAACTCATTATGTTTCAACTTATCACTCCAAAAAAATGTCAGTGGGCTTAAATCTAATAGGGAGATATATAACTTTATATGCGGCCCTTGGATTTAAGGCTCATTTCCAAAGTGGCCCGCAAGACCCCGAGGACCAGGCTACCGCTCTTCCTCTGGTTTACTCCTACATACATGCCTGGCCTGGGAGACCTGGCAGTAGCTAATTACCGCCGGTTTAGCTCTGTGGATCACAATTACAAGCAAGCCCACTCAGCATGACAAGGTGGCTGCACCATCAAAAGTGGGTTATGCTATCATACTAATAACAACAAATAATATGCTTTGTAATAAATGACGACAATAACATCTTTTGCATTTAGAATAATCCTAAATGCAAAAGAAAAAAAAAAATATCACCATGGAGATTAATTTTCCCGCTCTTTTTCGCTGAATCACATTCCGCTTGTTTCTGAATGTTTATTCGCTTATTATTTGTGTTTCAATGTAGCAGTTCAAAGTGTTCAATGCCCGTAGAATCCTTGAAAAATTTTTCCCGGTTTTTCGTATTTTTAAAAATTCACTAATTTTATTGGCTTTGAAATTGGCAAATAAATATGAGGTACTTACGGATTAACGCCACCGCAGCAGAAGTTGCGCTAATGCGCCAATAAAGAGCTGCCAATGCGCCAAAAATAGAGACTGTTTTGAATCTATGTTAAACTCTATATTGGCCCATTTTCCACCGAAATCCTATTCACTACTTTGTTTTTAAATAAAGTGTTTTGAATTGTGAAAGTGTTTTTGATTTTAAATAAAGTGCTTTATATATTTTATGATTTGTCACAAAAAATTTTAAGTGTAGATTGGAGCCACTTAAAACTCGCCAAATCTGTAGCTGCGGTGGCGTTAATACGTAAGTACCAAATATGAATATCAACTCCATAAGAAAAACTTTGAAAAGTTACTGTATTAATTTAACAAACATTTAAAGCAGGTACAGTTACAAAAGTCTCCCTGCTGAACTGTTTAGCATTGTATCAAATTTAATTAGTGTTGCTGTAGATTGTATAATGCGAATGCATAATGAATTTCACTTAAAAAAACGTATTAAAATTCCTGAAGAAAAGAGACTTTTTAAAAATCTGAAAAGAAACACAATGTAATAAGTATGATGGCTTTAATATTTTGACTGTAAGAAGAAAAGTTCACATGATCTGTTAACGAAAGACATTTCAACAGCTGCCAAAATAATGAAAGTTTGGAATAAGGTTGAAGAACTACCTAATTTAAATATCAAAACAATAACAAAATTAAGGTACTATTTAGATTTTGTTTTTCCAGGCACTAAATGGATCAATAATCAGTAAATTAGATGGAAAGATAGATAAAACAAATGACAAGCTTCCATTCACAATTAATTCTGAATCTACAGTAATTACAAATTCGGGAAGTAATTCAGAGGAAACAGAAAACTTAGTAATCAACGTAAAACATTTGAATATTTTTAACTTCATAGCATATGCATATTTAAAATATAAATACATTTATCTCCAATTCAAAATTCATATCAAATATATATCATGCACAAAATGACCCATAGAGCGACAAACCAAACCAAACCCTGGCATTACAGTTCATATTGAAACATGGCCGTCTGC
This sequence comes from Caerostris extrusa, assembly GCA_021605095.1. Taxonomy (NCBI): domain Eukaryota; kingdom Metazoa; phylum Arthropoda; class Arachnida; order Araneae; family Araneidae; genus Caerostris; species Caerostris extrusa. Next base: position 63,102 of record BPLR01003917.1, read on the forward strand.
TTACTAGCAGATTCCGAAATAGGAGATTTTTTTTTTTTTTTTTTTTTACGGGGTAGGGTTGTCAACCCTATGCCCAACGTTCAACAGTCAATATTAGACAGGGACATATGGTTTAAAGTGTATCCCGAATCACTACAAAAATCCATGGCACCGAACGCTACAGCGTTAGTTACTCGTCCATCAGGCCAAATAACAAAACTGCTAAAAATTTATTTTATTAACGAATAATGTCTAATACTGTTATAAGAAAAATGTTTACATCTAGCTTTTAATTATTATTTTTTATCTTACCTTGAGAAAAAGCCTATATTTTAAATAACTTTTTAATATTATTTTTTCCTGCAAATATATATTTGTAGAGTTATTCATAATTGCGACAGTCAGGACAAAAGCATTTTATCAAAATAGGAAATTCGGGAAAAAAAAAACTCTAAATGAACTCAATATGAAAAAAAAAAATCCACTATTCTCAACGGAGTGTTTTTACTTGAGAGGGGGAAACTATTCGCAGAAAAATAAATATAAAAGAATAAACCAAGCAAACAATAGAGTTTTAAGGAATGTTGATCCTTATTTCTTTTCACCATTTTATTCCACCACGACTAGCATGCCTGTTTTGCAAGACGATTGAATATATATAATTTAGATATCCCTACAAATCCTAAACTCCTACGGCAATCTTTGCAGATGACACTGGTATTCTGTGCAAAGATAAAAAAAAAAAACCCAAATTCATATTTACAAATTCTTTTAAAACTGTATGACAATTAGTTCGACAAATGAAAAATTGTAATGAATATTGGAAAACACTGGGGCTGTCTTGTTTTTCTAAAGGCCATATATACAAAAATTAATAACCTATTATTATTCCACAAACATCAAATCTATCTTTAGAATGACGGTTCTAAGTATTTAGAGGTCTTTCTCGATCGACATTTTACTTGTCAAAAGCATATTCTTCTTCGTCATTGACGCAACAGCCCCATGGCGGGCTAAGGCCGTCGGCCTACTGGCAGATTTCAAGACAGCAGATGTTTTCTTTTTACGGGTAGGGTTGTCATCCCAACGTTGTACAGTCTTATTAGACAGGAACCTATGGCTTGAAGTGAATTTCGAACCTTCCGAACGAGCTACTACAAACACCCTTGGCCCTACAGGAGATGAAGAGGAGCTAGCACGCTCCAAGAAAATTAACTACTTGTACTTGAAGTGAATGAATACGCATATGTTTACAGTTGTAACACAAATTGATCAGTTAGATTTACAGTAATAATATAAATTGAATAAAACAAATATTTATATAAAAATATGAAATCAATCATATAAGTTGTTAAATAATACGTTAAAGTGAAATATTAATTATTTTTATTTTTGTATTAATTATATTTATTTTAATTTCTACTAAATGAGTTATTTACTTGAGCTTTGCCACACACTTTAACTTGATTCGTGCCGCCATCTAGTGGTAGAAATTTTAATTATATAGTCCCCACATTACTCTAATGTCAATGAACAGTAGAGCGAAAGTGAACTATGCGAATGTTAGACTCAACAGCGTAATTTTTTTAAAGACCTGGCTAGAAAGCGATTAAGCATAAACTTCTGTTCTACAAATCCACCATCAGATAGATCTATTCTCCTACATGTTTCTCAACCTCTCTTACTTGACAATGATCACAGGCTTATTTGTAGGCAGACAAATCTTTCCAAAAACCCTGTTTATTGAACCTGTAGAATCTATATTTACTATTATTTCTATCTTACTACAATTGGCTAGTCTGGTTATTTTCTAGTCTATTGTGGCAATATTTCTTTATTTAACTCCGTAATCACAAAACTCTCAGTATTGAATTCTTATTGCTTTTCTTTTATTGACCTTGGCCAAGGTTATATTTTTATGTCGTCATTCACTGCCATCTGTTGTTGATTTCCGCAAATTTGCTTGGGAGTAGAATCACCACACTCAGGTAAAAAGCCTGGAGCGACGGTTCAAATGACATACTCACAACCAGAAGGAAGCGAGTTGGAATCCCGAGTTTGCATCCGTTCTGATATTCAACTTAATTTTTACCATACCGACACGTGAACAATTCTATTTTTATTATACTTATTAACGCTTAAGTAAAAAATAAAACAGATTTTAAATTCTATAAAAAAACAAGTAATATAAAAAAAAAATGTAAGTCAATTCTACTTTTTTTTTCACTATATTGCAGAAAGTTTTTTATAAATAATTTTCATTCATTTTTTAAGTTTATCTGTGAAATCAAATTGGTAGAAATATATACAACTTAAATCTAAAAAAACTAAAATTGATTAATTAAATTTAATGAATGAATTAATATTTGAAAAAACTGTTTTAACATGCAGTGTCATCCACTACAAGTTGAAAAAAAAAAAAAAAAGGCATTTGAACTGGAGTGGATGAATAAAAAAGTATTTTATGAACGACTGAAAATTTGAACAAGATATATATAAAGGAGAGTGTGAGCTAATAGAAGGAATTAAATAAATAAATAAAAAACAATTTATATCAAACTTTGATGACTCTGAGAGGTGTCTTTTTCGATTAGGATATTAAAGTTTTTATGCACTTCACTTTTGACATCTGCAATTGTGTCTAACTGTACTGAATTTTTAAATTTAACTTTAAAATATTTTTTATATCTTTTTTAATTCAATTCCTATTAATTTTATGATTTGTTTTTATTTTTTAAACTTTTCATTGTTCTGCAATTTTATTTTGTATATTCTAATATTAATTATACACCCACATTAATTGATTTATAAATTAATTCTGATAAGGAGGCTAAGAGATATAACGTCTCAATGGAACTCTGTAAACGATACTCTAGTTACTCTCAGGTAGTACTTGGGAAGTTTTTTATTTGTACTTGCCTTGGGTTTATTTTTTTGGTAAATTTTCAGCAATGGTACCATTTGAACTGAAAATGTAAGTTGATTTTAGTCTGTCAATCGAGAGTTTTACATTTTCCCCTTTAATAAGAATCGAAAATATTTATCATGTCTCTCATACACAGGGACTGATCCCTCGTAAGCAGGTTTCAGTACTTTCTTAGCCTTTCAATCTTGATAAATACATGGGAGCATATTCCAAAATCGTGAAAATATTTTTTAATTTGTAGGTTAGAAAATATTGTTTAATCTGTAGATCTCTTTGTTTTGATTGGTTTTAACTCATCCATAAAACTCCGCAGACTAAACACAAAAATTCAAGCTACCATTTTAAAACTGTATTCGTAAAAAATTCACCGGGTATTCGAATATTTGTTCCATAAACCATTCAAGCAGTGAACTAATTTCATGATTGATCAAATGATTTTACTCAAATGATGTACTGATTGTGACTTTTTTAAATGAAAGTAATAATTAACGTACTACTTACTTTTAAGATTCATAGCCCACAAAAAGTAAAGGTAACCCTAAAAGCAGTCTATCGCTTAATTCGAAATTTCTGAGTTCAATCTGGCAGTCGCCATATCAGACAATTTGGAAGGAATGCTCTTACAATACAAACTGATCAGCTTTGTTTACAGTTACAATGCAAATTAAATAGAAACAAATAATTATAACAAAATATGGATTCAATAATATAAATTAATAAATAAGACTTTAAAAGGACATATTAATAATTATTTTTGCATTAATTTTATTAATTTCGATTTCTATAAAAATATGATATTTACTTGGTCTTATTAGGTTTTTTTTTTTTTTTTAAATAAAGCCTACATTTACAATAAATTTTAGTCAAATACAATTAAGAACAGTTCGTAAATGTGAATTAGTGCAACTTATTATTATAAAATTCTGATAACAGATTCTCCTTTCATTATGAAAAGTCAGCATGGATGATGATTGTATTCCAAAATTTGCGAAAATATGACGCTACCGTTTGTAAGAATTTCAATATTGTCTACAATCACCCATCTTCTCGAAAAAGGATCCCTTTTCTCCGAGTTACTGTAAGTGTTAAGTACGCCAAAAAAGGCAAACCTAATGGTCACTTTTGTATCTTTTGAACTGATGTACACGGCGTACGAATTCATTCTCGGTGAATCAGATTTTGGCTTGAGAAACTTTTTGCTGATATGTAGCTAGGGATTGCAATATCGGACCAAAAGTTCAATACCGGTATTCGGTAATTTTTACATCTTAATACCGGGATACCGCTTTTAATACCTGTAGGAGAAATTTTAGAAAAAGAAAGAAAACACAGGGTGTTTGTTTTATTTATTTTTTTTTTGCCAATTTTATAAGAGAATGTAAATATCACAAAAAAAAATTGTAACTTATAAATTATAACGGTATACAAAGAATCACAAAAAAAAGTAAAGGAACATCTTATTTATTTAAATCACAAAAAGTGTAAATATCACATTCAGTCTGTGGTACTATTACAAATTTTTGAAATGTGATCTTAAGAAACATAAACTGAAGTATTATCAACTGATTTCTTATATTCTTTAAAGTTATTCTTATTCATTATCATGGGGTATTATTTATGTATATATATATATATATATATATATATAAATCTGAAAAATATTTTGAACTCTAAAGTATGACATGCAAATACAATGTGAATAACAAACTCACCAATATAAAAAATATCGAAATATTACACACTTTCTTCACAACTACAACCTTGTTTTCACAGATAAGAATTCTGAATAAGAATTCACAGATAAAAATAAAATTTCCCAGATTTCTAGTAAATACCGAAAAAACGGTATTTAAAGTTGTGAAAACCGATATTACAAAATTGCACAAATGGCTCAAAATACCGGTATTCGGTATTGCAATCCCTATCTGTAGCCTATTATTTAAAGTCAACTTAGGTTGTTTCCAAGTATAATGTTACGATCTGAAAACAAAAATATAGCTTCGTTGCCACTTCAGGTTCAGGTAGCTGAGATTGCTGGAGCACATTAACCCTGAAAGAGCCTCATTTCCAGTAACGACAGTGTTAAAGACTATGCAACTTACTTACTTAGTAAGTAAGTTAGTAAGTGTAATTAAATAAAAAGAAAAAAAAAAACAAATAAAAATGTCAGAAAGTAATGTAAATTTTTTACAGAATAAAGAAACTGCAACCTTTAAATTTAAATCAGAATACTTCGTGGTTTTTAATGTGTATATTAGGTATGCATTATTAAATTTCTTGGATAGCTCTATTATCCTGAGAATGAAGAATACAAAACAAATTTTTCGAAACATATTTAAGAAAATCTTTTAGCAGAAAAATTTGAATAGCATTTTGAATTTCTGAATTACTTACGTGATATTTCACGTTAGTAATTTGCCTAATAGTGATGTTCTGTAGAGTTTCAATATTTTTAAATTTGAATTAGTTGCATAAGCTCATACAAGATACGTATATGTAATAATAAATTTAAGAACAACAGAGTAAAATAGAATTTGATTATTTCCATTTTTTCCCTTTAATTAGCTAGAAAGGTTTACATGGAAAAAGATTAAATTTAAGTTTATTGTGAGAAAGTGTTTCTTCTAAGTAAGATAACGGCCAAAGCAATTACCAGGTATTTTGAGCTACTATTTCAGTGTATAATGTGATCATTTATCTTAATAGGGAATTGTTTTATTTTCATTACCTTTTGAGAATAGGACAACCTCAGTTATTTCAACATTAATGGAAATTTTCACTTGTCGAAGGAAATATTATGAACTTTGAGGCGGTTATTAAAATGCAATTGCGAAAAATTTTAAAATTTGTGTTACATATTGCTGTAATATCAACTTAGACAACGGTGAGGAACAATTGGATTAGTAAGAATGTAAGAAATATAAAAGCGAAAGAATGAGATGAGAAATTTTGCTATCTTTAGGAGTACCGAAACAAATATTTTTAATAGACAAATGAATTCTATTAATTTGAACAGAATTTTTTTTTTTTTAAATCTGAAATAGGTAAAAGTGTATCAATTTAATCAGAGAGGCAGAGAAGTTTAGACTAATAAGTTTGTACATAAAGTCGCAAATTCATACCCAGTTTTATTATTTTTGTATATCTAGGAACACTACACTCGTGAATTAGCCGTTCTGAAAACCTGCTGAAATATAATCAGTAGTACAGAGCAATTAATTGAAGATTTTTTTAAACCAAATAATTCTGGATTAAGAAAATTAAGGAGATAATTAAGACTATTCAATTTAAAATAAATGATGGACTCAGAAATTTAAATAATGGAAAAAAGAAGAGAAATAGATCAATAACTTTCAGAGTTGGACGAGGCGCTTTGCAGAAACG
>BPLR01003918.1:0-83740 GCA_021605095.1 Caerostris extrusa
ATATTCATCAAAAGAAGCTTAATGGTAAGTTTTTTGGTAGTCTAGCGCAGGTGTGATCCATTACGATTTCATGAAACCTAACTCATCGATTACAGCAGAAATATATTACAACCATCTGGACAAAATGATGCAAAACCCTAAAAGAAGAACAGTCTAGATTGATCAACATATCGACTCCTATCATATTGCATTATAATGCTAGACAACACACTGAGCGAAACGACTGTGGCAAAGATACACGAATTAGAGTTGGAACTCTACATCCTCTTCCATACTCAACAGACTTAGCCCTTACTGACTACCACACTTTTCTTAAATCTGACATCTTTTAATATGTGGGAAAAATTTAATTCCTACAATTGGCTCCTCTTCCAGGAATTTATTAACTCTCTTCGTTCGCCAGGGTTTTATACTACAGGCCAGAACAACCCGCCACTTAAATAGCAAAAGTGTATAGACAATATTGGTGCCTACTTTGATAAATAAAATAATTCCTTATTTTTGCAAGTTATCAACCAGTTTTGCCTTTTTCTCTACAAATTTCATCCTTGACGACCCGATATATAAAAGTCAATGTACTATAAATGACATAAAAGACAACGAATACGATTATGCATATATTTTCATTTGCATTAAATTGAAAATTGTCATAAAGCATTTAGCATAATGTGTAGGGATTTCCCATTAAAATTTAATTTTTTCCGATCTCTTCATATGCTAAAAATTTATTTAAAATATATTTAATTTTGCATTAAGTTAATATTTGTTCTCAAATAAGCTATTCAAAAAGATTTAATTACTTTTAAATGATATTAACCCGCATTAAAAAATTATTCTTTGATCTCAATTTGTAAAAAGTTAAATACAATTTTCAGAATATATTATTCCTTTAAAGAGTAATGGTCTGCATTAATAATACTCTTTTTAGAAATATACGAAATTAAATACTTCTGGTTTTTTTAATCTGTTTTATAAAAAAAGAACAACTCTAATCATAAGTACTAGTAATTTTCAATTTAATTATTTCAGTGGGATTAAGGTTTTGTCTTAGGATATTTCATTGAAGTGCAAGTTAAATTAAATTTTTTTAAATTGTTAACAACCTTTTTTAATTATTAAAACTTAACTAAACTTACATTTTTTAAAACTGAAATATTAATCAGTCTTAAAAACGCATATAAAGCTCTAAAGCTTTTAATTGAATTCATTTATGATAGCAAAAAAAAAGTTAACAAATATAAAGAGATTCTTGTGATTACATTTCAATAGCACTTATTTCAAATATTTGTCCATGAATAATTTTTCAGAATTTTTTACTTAACTGGTCCTTTAGTACTAAACCTTAAAATATTTATTTCAGGTCTTGAATTGCTTAAAGATTTTATCCATTAAAATTATATAATTTTACTCCTTGTATTTTAAAGGAAAGTAAACTGGATTTATATATTGGAATATCTCGAGAAAAAGCATATTATTTTCTTGTAAATTTTTACATATAACATTAATCAATATTTTTAATTCAGTCAAAAATTATAAATTTTGTAACTAAAATTTATTGTTTATTATAAAATCAATTTATTCATTTATTTATTTTTATTTACTTATTCTATAATCTAACTCAATCAATCATCCAATTTGAAAATAAATAAAATTCAAAATAAAAAATCGAATAAAAAAAAGAATGCATTTTCATGAAATTTATTGTTTTTACTGTTTAAATTAAAATATTTTATTGATACAAATTATTTCTAGTAAAGATAGTTATAACAGCTGGAAATAGATATTCATCCAATTGAAAAATACTTTTACAGATGTAAATAGATTTTATAACTAAACTACTAGATTTTTCAACTGTAAATAGATTTTATAACTAATGGTTTGAACACTTGTCTCGCTATTCGTTACGCTACAAGACTCTCGGTTCCTCTGACAATTACGGTTTGTCAGAAGAATTTCCAGTGTTCTGTTGGCATTTGCACTCTAACCAAAGTGGAAATTAAAGCTCTTTCGTAAGATGCAAAAACTACATTAACCATTTTGACTTTATAAATATCTCATTAAAAAGCGCAGTGAATTATAAAATCCATTGCAGATCCATTTTTCGGCTTTGAAAAGTGCACGGCAAAATGCTTAAATAATACTAATAACTTCTGCAGATTTTGTCTTCCAACTTAAACTTAATTTTCGAAAGCGAGTATAGTTAAAACGCAAAGATAGTGGTTTGAACTGAGGAACATTTTCCATTATCTATTGTGTACATTCTACTTCCTTTGTTCATTGACTATCTTCCATTAATAAGATAAATTTTTGAATTCAATGAGATACTTAGCTATATTTACGGAAGTACGTGTCTATAATCTTTCGGAGAACGTTCATGCGCATTAAATTTGAATTGTAAAACATCCACTTAAAATACAGCGTTTAGGTTAATTTAATGTACGAGGAAGTACTTTAAAATGTTATTTGGAAGAATGGCTAAGGACTAAAAAGGATTAAAATGTGACTTTTCTGTTGGGTCAGGTAAGTGGTATTTAATGGCAAAATATTTACTATAAAAGTACCATAAAAAAACTATTTTTCAGAAAATGCTTATTTCAGAACTTAAAAGAGTTTTTTTCAAAAATTAATATTTTTCAAAAATTAATATTATTTAATAACTTTATCAGTATTTCTTAAAACCATATAATTGTTTTGAGAAACTTTATAAGCATTGAGAATTAACCTATTTTGAGGATTTCAAATAGTCATACTGATTTATGCAAACGAATTTGGTTTCAGTTGGTAATTTGTTTTAATTTTGGCCACAATAATATTTTTTTGTATAAATAAATGCATTTCTTTACTATAGAATTTTTGCTACACACATCATATATAAAGGGTGACTAAAAAGAAAATCATTGAAAAGATGATCTTTCTTAATACCAAGATATGAAAAATATATTTTTACAAAAACATTGTTGTTGTTGCTGTTTTTGTTACTTATGGCTTTATTAGAACACAATCCATACATATTTGGCCAGTTACCGTAAAACTAAAAGAACATATAAGCAAATAAAAATTACAAAGGAAAAGACCAGACATTTTAATAAAAACGACCAAAAAGGCCTTAGAAACAGTTAAAAAGCAAGTTAAATATTCTGAGGATAAAAAATTAAAAAGCTAGAAGCACCATAATAAAAGTCTGTGTGATCAGGACATTTTCCAACCCTCCAGTAAAGAGTATACAAATCAATGTTGTAAAGTTTAAGTCCACTCCCAAGAAAACAAGTAGATGGGCCTTGTTCATTTTATCTGTCTTTACATAAAACATATATCAGAGTTCACAACCCGTATTTTGGCCAAATGTCCGTTCTTAATCTAAAATTGGCAACAACTCTTTGCAAGCTTTTCTACTAAATTTTTTCCATTCATCCCCAATTATCTCCTAGAGTTTTCCTTTTGGTGTCAGATAGTAATTCACTAATATACGATGACTTAATTTTGTCTATAGTTCTCCTATAGGGGACAAAAAAATGTCGATAAGATTCTATAATGAGTCAATAGGACACTGTCCAGGAACTTCTTTGTTCCTTTTTTTTGGCCGAAGATTTGCCCTTTCTTTTCTATCATCTACAACATGTATCCATTGGAAAATCATGTATTTAAATTTTCATCAAGAGCTTTGATATCTTGTTTTATTTCAGATTTTTCTGGGATATTTGACTCTAGAATTACTAGAACATTAACACCCTTCTCTAAACAATTCTTTTTAATTTCTTGAAATTAATCTCCAAATAGGCCACCAGCATTAAATTGAATATATTACAATTTATAGTCATTTTTCCGCAAAAGTAGATATAGCATAACCTTTAGTCATTACTCATTTAGCACAATCCAGGAGGTACGTGTGATTTAAGGTTGTCACAGACGCGAGTAACATTACCATCCCAAAAAATATTAAATTGCATCAAACTACAAATATGAACTAAACTGAAAGACGAATTATTTCGAGAGACAGAAATGGCCAAACTTAGAATATCATCACATTATATGCTAAAAATGTGAAGTTTTTTTTTTTGAATACGTGGCTAAATGCCTTTTTACCATACTTAAGGCCATTTTTTTTTTTTTTATATTTATGAATGCCTATATTTTTAGATGTCTTTTTCAATATTTGCTTTCCGTTCATTATTGGAATGTGTATTCTACGCATAAAAAAATTCGTATGTTAGGCAACTCCATGGATAAAAATCAGAGCATCGGGGTTAACGTCCTTTAGAAATGAGGCTATCATATATAACGTCCTTTAGAAATGAGGCTGTCATATATAACGTCCTTTAGAAATGAGGCTGTCATATATAACGTCCTTTAGAAATGAAGTCATATAACGTCCTTTAGAAATGAGGCTGTTATATATAACTGTCCTTTAGAAATGAGGCTGTCAAATATAACGTCTTTTTAGAAATCTGTCATATATAACGTACTTTAGAAATGAGGATGTCATATATACGTACTTTAGAAATGAGGCTGTCATATATAACGTACTTTAGAAATGAGGCTGTCATATATAACTTTAGAAATGATATAACGTACCAAATTTAGAAATGAACGGTCAAAGTATCATTAAAGTGACATTGTGCCATTATATGTATAACAAGCTGCTCCATTTTACTGAAACAAGCAGAAACGTTCATACAATAAACTGTTTTGTGATACTGATATACATAGTTAAATACTTAAAATAAAAGACCTACTCACTCTGGTAGGCTGCGTAGTGGTCGATACCAATTTGGTGAACGCAGAATCTCGTTTAACAAGTGCGTGCATATTCGGTGTTTTGACTATTGGTATATTGCTTAGATGACAGCAAGCAATCACTCACTAAAAAACCTTAATCACTCACCAAAATTCAATCCTAAAAAAAAACTCCAGAATAAAGTTTTTTCTGCTCCATTGCGCTTTCAGATCTTGAACAGCAACAACATAAGGATAAAAATGTAATTTCTTCAATGTTTTTTGTCCACTCCCATTTGATATACTTGACGAAAATTAAGAACATTTAATTACTTTTTTTTAGAAAATTCAATTAACTTTTAATTAAATTTCAAAAAATTATACTTTTACAAGAATTTCCATTTCCTGAAAGATTTTTCGAAAAGTTTTCGGCGGAATAAAAAAAAGGAATTAATTTTTTAAAACATGGTTTGAGAGGATTAATTCAAAATAAAGCATTTATATTTATAAAATATTTTACTTCTTACATAAAAATTACGCAATGAATTTTCACTTTTCATACGTAATTTTTAAAATAAAGGAATTTTTGAAATATTTAAAAAATTTGTATATATATCTTTCTTCGCTACGAATATGATTACGAATAAAATACAATAACATTCATACAAAAATATGAAAAAATTTGTATTGTTTTAAGAGTGAAAACAACTCTTTTCAATTGAATAATCATTTAATAATTTTATGTTTTATGTTGCAACTTAAATGAATAAAATTCAATGAAAGGGCGCAGTAGAATTTGTTATCTAATTGAAAAATATTACTTGGTTGCTAACTTTAAAATATTCAAAACATTATTGAATTGTATAGGTGATGTTTTATAATAAGAATTTACAATACATTTTGGTAAAATAAGTAAAATTGTAAAATATACTACTCGGAAATGAATTGCTTTTATTCATTAATTACATCAAACGCTCAATATTTCATCAGCATTTTCTGAAATACTACAATCTTTTGTACTTTCAAATTTTCTGTAGTTACATAGTGAAATACTTTATGAATGTCAGGATTTTTTCAAATATTAATTATAGGAATATTATTTATATGTAGGACGAAATATTAATTGTAGGAATAAAGGAACAAGGGTAAGGTAAATATTAATGTATTATACAAGAGCCTCATAATTAAAGTGAAATGTTTATACAGGGTATTCATAGGTGTTTTTGCAAAATAAGAAGAGTTACAGTACCATCAATAACAGCAATATTACTATTGGAACACATAGTCATCTGCCAATAAAAAAAGTACAGTAAATGTACACACACGTGTGTGCGTGCGTGTGTGTGTGTGTGTGTGTATTAATAAAAGGTACAGTGTTTACTGCACCCTTTATTAATACGTTTAAATACGTTTATTATATCTTTTATTATTATTATTATTTTTATAAAACGTACAGACACACACGTGTATGTGTGTACACCTCTACAGTAAATGTACACACACACACGTGTGCGTGTGTGTGTGTGTACACTTTTTACTGTACTTCTTATTAATACGTTATTAATACGTTTACTGTACCTTTTATTATTATTTTTTTCATAAAACGTACACGCACACACACATATACATAAAACGTGAGTGTGTGTACGTTTTATATGTGTGTATATGTTTTTTTAATCCATATAATATATTAATTATCATAAATTGCACAGTCTCAATAAAGTCAGAGAGACACTCAAGAAGGCCTTCAAAGGTGTTGTTTCCCAGTTCCCACCATCATAACAATTAAGAGGGGTGGCGCACGCTTTATACGTTGTGAATCTACTGATGCGTGACCAAAGCCGACCTCAGGCCGAGCGGTCTTGGAACGCTGGCAAATGAAATCATATGCGTTGTGATTCCCTTCCAAACCGAAAAATCAGTTTCTGTTTGGCGTGCGTTGGTTGCAGAGTGACTACTGGAGTTGTGTTTAACCTGTCCACTACAACAACGATTCTCACGACATCTTATATTCACAAGTGTCTCGTATATACAGTTTGGTGTGCGTTAGTTGCAGCGAGGGAGTTGTGGGGCCTGATGGTCAATTAGCTAGCGCTCTGGCCTTTGGTACTACAGGTTTCGTGTTCGAATACTAGCGGTGGTATGAATGTTTTTAGTGGTTCGGAATCCACGTTAAACTGTAGGTCCCGATCTAATTAGCCCAAAGTGTGGAATAAAGGACCATAGAGCTACAAAAACCAAACGAAACCTGTTGTGTTTATCCTGCCCTCTACAACAACGATTCTCACGACATCTTATATTCATAAGTATCTTGTACACCATTGATTTAAATGTATAATGATAATAATGTAAATTATTGGGGATGTGCGCTTGTAAAGAACAACATTTGCTCTGTGTCCAAAAATTTAATCAAGATTTCAATTTAAATTTCCCAGACATATGGTATTTCAATTGTTTTTCTTTTTAGGTTGTTGGCACTGTCCTTGACATCTGTGGGAAATTTGACGTCAAAATATTCATTAGTGCTTGAGTTACGCTTAGTTTTGTGAGATGCCAAAACTGATTCTGACGATTTTTGAAATGTCTGAATTATTTTAGCAAGAACTTGCGTTAAATTGTGTTTTCGGAAACGTATAGAATGCTGAAGAAGGCATTCAGTGTGCATTCCTATATCAGGAAGAAATGTTTACAAGTGGTATAGACAGTTCAAAAAAGCCAGAGACTCAAGCACTAATGAATATTTTGACGTCAAATTTCACACAGTTGTCAAGGACATTGCCAACAAAATAAAAAAAGAAAAATAAGTGAAATACTATATGCCCGGGAAATTTAAATCTTAGTTTTTAAGTCTTACTTTTTGGACATAGTAGTAACACTAGGTTCCATCATAAATACTGTTCAACTTTATAGGTCCTGCTGCGCCTTCTTTTTATTTTGTCAAACAGTTTATAAATATCCAGTGTTATACTTCCATGCAAGCTTCATACAAACATAGTATGCCTCGTTTTAGAGAAGAATATAACTTAAAGATTTCTTATTAAAGAAATATACTCTGTTACAGAAAAATATTATATTATTATAAAAAAATTATATATTTAAAAGTAATATAAAAGAAGCTTTTTATTAATGATGACTTATTAGTTAAATTAATATATAATTTAATATATTTCGTAAAGGAAAAGAAAAAAATTGTTAATATAATTATTTTTAAATTAATTCGTATTTTCTTCAAATAAAGTAAATTTGAAATAGTTTTTAACAAATGGCTACTCATTCAGCTATGGAAAAATGTAAAAATAAGATTTAGAGAAATTAAAAAAATTTTAAATACACGTAACTTTTGTGTAATTATTTTTTCCTTTTAACAAGTTTCATCTATTGGAGCATGATGCAAAAACGCTAATTTAAAGAACAAGATTAATTCTACAGCAAATATAATTGATAAAACCAATTCATATTCAAGATAAAGATACTTAAAAATTTTTTAACATCTGTATTTCCAAAAGATTTTTTAACATTAAAAAAAGAACAAAGTCAGAGTTCATAATGATGAATAGTTTTTTTTTTTGTTAAAGTCAATAAATTTATGCCAATACTTAATTTCTTTTTCACGATATATGGGTTAAAAGCAGACAGTGATTAATTTACCGAGATAGTAATAACTTCTAACAAGTTCTTTTTTTTTTTAATTTTGTACATCAATAATTTTCACTCTTTTCAATAGCAAACTTTAAAGCGTTTTTAAGCATATATTTTTTATTACACTTTAATAGATAAACGCTTTGTGAAATTACTTTAATCATTTTAATTTTATATTAAAATAATTAAGCAAATTACAAAAAAACGAAATTAGCAATAAATTTAAGTACTGATATTCTGAATGCTATTATATTACAGTAACTTACATTATTAGTATATTACATTATATTACCAGTAAATTAGAAAAAAAAAGTAATTAACAATAAATTTAATTTCTATACACTGAGTATCATTATATTATTAGCAAATTACAAAAAAGTAATTAGCAACAAATTTAAGTTTTGATATATTGAGTACCATTATATTACTTGCAAATTACAAAAATAAAAATAATAATTAGCATTAAATTTAGTTTTTAATATACTGTGTACCATTATATGCGTAAAAGGGCAAAACTCTTTAATGTTAAAATATTAAATTGGGATTCTTTGATATAATTAAAACTAGTATCTACATAATGACAAACATTTTCAACTAATATCATTTATAATAATATGAGTTTTTACAACAAAAAAGTTCAAACATCATGATATTTATTAGAATTCTATGAAAGTATTTATGCCGCATTTGTTACAACATGAATATTTGCATTTGATAAATAAAACTGTTAAAATTTATAAATTGCTTTTCTAAAAACTTCTATAATTTATAATTTATAATTTAAAAACATAATAATTAACCCTTAATTAAACCATTAATAATATAAAATCTTTATAGTTTATATGTTCTATTCGTGTATTTTTTAAGATAATAAAATACTTTTTAACTAAAAAGATTTTTATTTAATTTCACTGTCACATGTTTACACATTGTTATAAAATATGAAATTAATACCAAATGCGTGATTATCGTAAATTTGGAAACATTTTCTATTCATTTAGAATATATATATATGCGGAAAAAGAGTAGATATCATTGAATTAGTTAAAAAAATGTTCATATATACTTAGTACATTTTATATAAATTTTATATAATGACTTAAAATAATAAATTAATTAAATAGTATTAACTAAGAGCTTATAAATTTTTCATGTGTTTCATTTCTACATTTAATTAAACATTTCCTTACAAAATTTCATTTCATTTCCTTTTAGTATTTATTAATCTATACAATAATATTTTAATGTACTACTGTGCCCCAAAAAGTAAGAACAATTATTTTTTTCAGAAACTCTTTATTTATTCTTTCAAATTTATTTCATCTCCTTCAAATAATCCCATCTGGACACAATGCACTTATGCCAACTTTTTTTCCAATCCTTAATGCATGCTAAAAAGTCATCGGCAGGAATGGCCTTCAAAGCGGGCGGCGATTCACGTTGAATCTCTTCAATCGATTCAAAAATGTATCCCGGTGGTCTTTTGAGTTTAGGGAATAGCCAGAAGTCGCACAGTGTAAATACGGTGGTTGTGGAACGATGTGGGCTTCATTTTTGGTGAAAAAGTCAAGAAGAATCAATTGCAGTGTGAGCTGGCGCATTCAAGTGTTTTCGGTACCAATCAAAATTTGAAGGCGTTTGAGGCCCAAAAATGGAATTGACAGATCCTTTTGATATTCCAACATCATCAGAAAGGTCTCTAATTGTAAATCGACGGTTTGCAAGCACCAAATCTTTAATTTTTGGACATGAGCTTCGTCGGTTGAGGTGGATGGTCGGGCAGAGGCGTCTTCGTCTTCAACGTATTCTCTACCTTCTTTGAACTGTTTATATCACTTCTAAACATTTCTTTCCGATATAGTAATGCTCACCGAATGCCTTCTGAAACATTTCATACGTTTCCGCAAACAAAATTTAATGCAAGTCCTTTGCTCAATATTCAGACATTTCAAAAATCGCCGGAATCAGTTTTGCGTCAGATTTCACAAATGTCCAAGCGTAACTCAAACTTTAAATTGAATATTTTGAACACGTCAGTATATTTAGGAAGACAGATTTCAAGGATATGCCAGCAGAAAAAATATTATGATATTATAAAAAAACAGATTTTGAAATTAATATAAGCCCTTTTATTTAAGAATTTTTTATTAATAATGATTTATTAGTTAAATTTGGACATAATTTACTAAAGGAAAAGAAAAAAATTTTGGATACGGTAGTATTTAATTGAAAATTGGTCAGTAATGATATTTACCATGCATTCCTACAAAAACTATAACCTAACCTTGAACTCAAAGTTGATGAGATGGTTTGACTCTTACGTTAAACTTTGGATTTAACATGTTTTTCCTTTTTTTTTTTTTTATCTTTGGAACACGGATAATGGGGAGAGAGAAAAAAGAAAAAAAGGGAGTGCATGCAAGGTCGAGAAGAGTTTTAGGCAGTACGGAGGGTACAAAGAACGAACTGACTTAAACGAACTGCTTTTAAGATGATTTTTTGTAAATATTTTTATATAAAAAGCGTTATTTGTTGCAATTCAGCAGTCCTGTATCAGCAAATTTTAATAAATACGACAGCTAAACATCATGAAATTATTTTAATAAATAATTCGATTTATATCCATGAAACAACACTGAATCGAGACCATTTTTTGTCTATCCGGCCTTAACTTTTACTAATACTTATAAAAGACTTATTTAATAATAATTATCAAATATGTTAATAAATACATACAAAATGCAATATAGGGAACAATTAAAAATGAAAGATTTATTTCCAGTTTTAATTATAATATTCAATAAAATAAAATTATAAATGAAATAAACGCTGTGCTATCCTTATGCTTATACATTTTACTTCAAGGATTATTTGATTATTCTCACATATGCTAATTAATATAAATTAAATTTATGACATTAAATCATAGCATCAGATTTTAATACATCAAATGCTTAATATATGTCAATTTAGATCCTTGGAAAAAAAAAAAAAAAATATTATTAAATTGCTGGGGGCATTTTTTTTGCATTTTGCCTATCTAAAGTCAACCACTAATTACGCCATATCTTAACTCAATTGTTTAAGCAAACAGAACTGTTTGATCTGATATTTTCTTTGCAGCTTTCTACATAATCAAATTATTCTCAGTGAATTGGGCTTAAAAAGGAGTTTAAGTACATACCTGTAAAGATCTTAATAAATATGATTAAGCAATAAACGTCCGATATTGATCAATTTAACAGATTTTAATTCCTAGCTTGAAAAGAATTTTTTTTTCTTACATAAATGTTCTTTTCGTTTAAAAAATGGACAGAATATTTACCGATACCACTGTATGACATAATTGCAGTTAATAAGGATTTTTAAAAAAAAAATTGATTATGATTTTTTTAAAAATTCAGAATTTTCATTATAATAAAAATTACGGTTATTTTGAAAAGGCAAAAGTAATTTTCAGGTTTATTTAAAAACGGTTAACTGTAATCATAAATTTTTTTTTTTTTATAAAAAAAGTTAATAAGATTAGTAAATATTTAGCAATTTAAAAAGAATGATTTAGAACAAAATAAAAGATAAAATACTTTTATTTATTTAGAAAAAGCAGTCGATTTTTTCGTGCTTTTCAACATAATTGTAATAAAATATTAATATTTTCATAGAAAATATTCACAATTTAATATGATTCCAAAATTGTAAATTATGTTTTAGCATGCAATAAGTTTATACACAATAAGTATTCCTTTTGAGTAAATATACCATATTTTAAATTTCCTTTTTTTCTATATAGAAAAATCGCACTGAAACATTTAAAACAAATTTTTTTTTTTTAAGTTTTCCTATACTTCCATTCAGAATAAACCTTTCGAAAATATTTTTCACACAGAAAATTCTAAAATTCTATAAATAATATATTTTAATAATCCACACAAATTTTCAATTGCATTATCTTGCAAATAGAATACAGTTAGCGATTTATTTAAATAAATTCTATATTTCATTTTGCGATTTTAAACAATATAATTCAGAATCGTCTGCAAAAGAATTACGGATAGAAAATGGCATCATAGTTTTCAAGTGTTCTTATTCACCTTTGAAATTCATAATTCGTAAGTAGGAATGAATTTAATAAAAATAATGATTTTTATTATAAATTTACAAAAAAATTATTTTTCATTGATAAATAATTCTTAAACATTTGAATGAGCAAGATTAAGAATTTTTTTAAAAATTCTCGTTCAAATTTGAAATGGTATGATTTTGAAATATTTGTGATTGTGCTCTTATTAAATTTATTTTTTGTTCGTTTCAAATATTTTATTGTATAAGCTCAAAATTTATTTCCTCATTCTAAATTTCCTAAATTTCTTTTCATTTGAGTTTCCTTTTTGCTATAGAGAAATAAAGTAAGATATTTGTGAGTGTTATTTCTTCGTCTATCTTTTGATACAGCTTGGAACAATCAGAAATGGATGCAAGAACTATTTTTTTACTTGTAGTTTACAAGAATATTTCACATGAGAGGAAAATATACTTGATAACTTTCTTTTTCAAAGTACGATTATTAATTTTTATTTTCCTAATTAAAGTATAGCAATTGATATAAAATGATATTGCTGATAATTAATGTAAAAATAATGTTGCCAAATGATTACTGCCTTCAGTGCATTTCTTTTTCTAGATTTTTACTTGTACTTATTTATTTTGTTTAATGCCATGTTTTTTAAAAGGTATTTTATAAAATCTTTTCCTGCATTAAAATTATGAAAGTAAAATATAATCAATCTCGAATTCGGCAAGTAAAATATTATTGATTGAAATAATTGAATTTCATGTAATTAAATAATGTAATTACTCCTTTCTTACATCTGGAAATACCCACTTGAGGGGCATCAACAGAGCATTCTTTGTACTGGTTGAACTTTCTCAGTAGTGGCTAAGAATTCTCCTGTGTAGTTAAATGATAACCCTTTTTTACTTTTTTATTACTAATTTATGTTTCTTTATATGTAACTAAAACTATAATAAATTAGGCTATCCATAATTAATCCTATTCCTCCCTTCCACACTGGTGCACAACGTTTCAGATTAATTTCTTTAAAAATTCACACAAATGGAATTATTAATCATAGTAAAACCAAATAATCTTTTTTTTTTTTCCTGTATATTTTAAATAGGAATGATTACTTGATTTATATTTCTTGAATAATAAACCTTGTTATTATTTATTTTCGTGGGACAGCATAAATCTGAATTACTTTTACGTATATTTATTAAGAGTTTTCAAATATCTGTTGTAATTGTTGATGGTACATTTATATTTCATTTATTTTATTTTTTGCACATTGTGATGTTTAATAAATAAAACATAACGTATTTGTAATAATTGATTTAACAAAGATATTAATAATACGTTTTCACCTGTTAATTTTAAGTCATAAATTCTGTTAGATCTAATTACATTCGAAACAAAATGGCAAATCGAAACTGCGTTAACAAGAATTTTGCTTGCTTCGCAATTCTCAATGAAGTTCTTTTTTGTTTTGTCTAATTTGTGGACAATTGGTAATAAGTAAATATTTTCAAAATAAATTTTTTTCTTGCTGTTTGTGATCTAAAATTAAATATGCTTCTTATATTTATAATTGAAAAAAAAAAAATTTAACAAACAGAATTGATGTATAAAAATTAGCTGTGTTACATTCGTTTTATATGCAATATTGAATATATTGAATTGAAATTCTAAAAATAATTGAATATTAATTTAGAAATAGTATTATTTTTGTTTTTTGACATTTATTAAAAAATTTCATTGAAATCATCACAGCACCAATAATATAAATGTTTATACGGTGATATTCAAAACTAAAGAATCAAGCTCTAGTTAAAAGTTAAAAAGCTAGCTAAAGTTAAAAGTTATAGCTCTAGTCTAGTTAAAAGCTCCAGGTTATGGCTAAGTGTGGCTAAGTTTCCACATTTCGCCTTTTTAGAGTATTTCACTAATTCTGTATACATTATTTATTAATTTATTTTCAAATTAGGGATGTTTTCCTAATAAGAAACACAAATAAATAGAAAAAGTTTAGCAGATTACAGGATTAATATAAGTTACATGGAAAACATGTTTTTTTAGAGATAACTCTTTGATGAAAACAGGTTGCACGTAAGCAGGTTAAACACAGATTAAACAAAAAACAGAGTTTTTTTTATGTAGACAAAATTAGATAATTTGCACTAAATTGTATCCCTCCTCCCGAATTACAAAATCCATAAAGAATTTAATCTGCACAATATTAAATATATTTTCTAATTCTTCGTAGAATTTAGAATGAAAATATCGACAATTTAATTTCTTAAAAATTTCTTTTGTTATGAAGTTTATCAAAAGATTTCACAAAAGTATTGAGATATTATTAATAGCCTTTGGGAAATGAAATTATACTGATTTAAACGTATAGGATTATATTGTTTTAAATTTATTGTTAGTTTTACAATCTATTAAATTTATCGTTAGTTCAAAAGTTCGTAATAAAAATGTTTATATTTTAGAAGAATGTAAAGTATCAAGTTAAAAATAGTTCCAGAAATTGGCCTACAGTAAAATCATGATTTAAAATTAGATTACCCATTGTCGTTATTTTGCTTGTATGCAATAAAGAATGCAGTAAAAAACGAATTTCTGTGTACTGAAGAGTACGTAAAAACATGTTGCATAAAATTAAATTAAAATTTAGCTTTTTATATATTATTTAAAGTTACGTCAAAAAAAAAAAAAAAAAACGTGCGCTCTTGCAGATAACTCTTATCCAACATGGCGGAAGTTTGGATTTAAACTTCGAAAGTTTCACGTGCTTTTTCAAGTGAGATGATGAAATTTGTTGTTTACGTAAAATGCTCGAAAACAATTTTTGTAATACAGCGTTAAGAGTAAAGTTTTCGCATTATTTATTTTTCTTATTTTACTTTATAGAAAATAGAATTCTGAGAATTTAAGATTTAATGGTTTTCTGATTTGTATATTCGGTACAATGTTTTTTAAACAACACCGAATAAAATGCAGCAAATATTTAAAAAAAAATCATTTTATTTATTTTTGACAATTACAGATCATTTCTAAATTTTTTTTTTTAGATTCATATGGTTAGTTAACTAATTAAATATAAATGTAATTATCATGCCCGTCATAAAAACTTCATCTATGCTTATGGGTGCTTGATTTATTCTTATTATTATTTAACATTTATTTATAACACTAAATTTAATTTAACATTTATTTATAACATTATTATAAATTATTGTGGCATATTAAATGCTTAATGTTAATTAATATTAAATGCTTAATGTAATTAATGTAAACCATTTATATATTTGTTTCCATTTTTGCATTCTTAATCCTGCTTTTATGAAGTTTCTTATCTTACTTTAATATACAGTTTGCATTTTTTGACATCTAAAACCAAACTAAACACACTGAATCAGTGTTATTTGCTTAGAAAGCCAATTTGAAATATTAATAACTTAACAGCATGCTTCCACCTGCCTGTAAGTTTCCATTACAATTTTTTCAATTTCCTACGGATAAAGTTGAAAAATAAGACGGTATTATCTGAATTTATCCTGCACTTTTTAGTGTATATCGATTTTCTTTTTTAAATGACAATTCTTTTAAACAAAGATGATTTATTCAAAATATTAAACACTTAATCCATCTAATTATATTCAAAACAGGCCTTTTTAAAAATTAGAGATTTTGGGGCAATTTTCGATGTCCATTTTGTCAAAAAAAAAAAAAAAAAAAGAAGAAAAAGTTTAATCCCTATTTTCGAACACAAATTAACACCAAATTAAATTGACAACAATAAATTTAACAAACTGCCTAAATAACAATATGCAATTAAAATACAAATTATTTAATTTATACATTTTTATATACGAATATCCATTTTTTTTGAAACCCTTCTCGATAAAATTAAAATTGCTTATTTTAATATAATAAATTTTTATTCAAATTATTAAAGACTAATAATTGTGTTTTTCCTTTTGCATAAATAAAGGTCTTAACATAAACGTACATTTGAAAAAATATAGCAAACTTACAAAATAATTTTAAACTGTTCCTATATATTTTGTGAGCTTCTATATGAGATAGTAGATTAAAATAATATACATTAAATGGTAATTATTTTGTTTATAAGTTTAATAACTAAAAATAAATATTTAGCTTATTTAAAACGCCTAAAACCTGTATTTGAATATGTTAAAAAGCTTCATAAAAAATCCTTTCATTATTACAAACTCTAATATAGAAATTTCATAATTAAAGTAAATTAAATTACAGAAATCTTAAAATTCGATATTTTTTATGATGTGAAATATCTTTTCATTAGACTGAACCCATAATTCAAAACGTTTATTTTTCAGGGATCTTCAAAAATTAAGATTTATAAAATAAATTACAATAATATTTATTTACCAGTATACTCGTACATGCTCATTGTTTGCTCGGCTTCAGAAAAAAAAGTTATTAACTTGTATTTAGATCAGGGGTGGCCAACCCACGGCTCGCGGGATGCTTGCTGACATTTTCTCCGCCTCGGGCATTTTCCTGGTCCATGAGATATTTAATCATATCAAAGCATTTCAGAAGAAATTGTTGGTATTTGAATCCCAATTGAAAAGTAATAACACTGACCCCTTTCCATTGTTGAAAGAATTTAAGAAATCAAAATGCAACAATTACATCAAATATGCAAAAGAAATAAGAAACTTGCAGCTGCTTTTGAAAGCCAATTCTTTTTTTTTTTTTTTTTTTTTTTTTTTTTTTTTTTCGAAAGCCAACTTTTGGTTCAACTTACTCCTGCGAGTAGCTTTTTTTCAAAATGAAATTTAAAAACACAAAACACACTCAGGCATAACGGACCTAACCTGCAACACCAATTACGATGTGCAAATACCAAAAAATTGAGATAGTTTTGCAAAAAGCTAAGTGAAAGAGGGAGAACCAAATATCACACTAGTAAAATACATATTTTTAATAATTTCCCTTTTTTTTTTTTATTTCGTTTATATTTATATATTTTTATGTTTTCATTTTTAGTGTTATATATTTCTTTACAATGTGCGTTTAGTATCATTATTATTACACTATTTATGTTTACATGTAAGAATAATAGTAAACACAATACTAATAATAAATTATGTTTAATTTTTCCTCCAAAAAATGCCTATAGTGGGTCTAAATCTAATATGGGGATATATAATTTTATATGCTGCCCGCGGAATTAGGATGCATATCCAAAGTGGCCCTCAAGATTATTTGGGTTGGTAACTTTTGATTTAGATACACTTCTATTCAAGGCAGCGTCTTTGCTTTCTTCAGCTCTAGCATCTGATTGAATAGTTTTTCTTTTCTTAGAACGGCTTTGCAAATTTGTGCAAAATTCATTGAAACATTCTCCCCTATAAATCAATTATTTCCCCCCCATACTACATGCTGCCTCTCCTATGTTCCCTATGGCTATCAAAATTTTGAAACTATTCCTTATTCTGAGGAGAAAAGGGAAACCTGATTGTGTTTACTTAATCATCTACTGTCAACCAAATAAGCTTTATCCCCATTTGAAGTGGGAAAAAAGAAAAAAAAAGTCTCCAAATTTCTTTTTAGCCTAAACTGCTATTTAGTCATGACATTCTTATTGGTAAAATAGAAATGCAATTTTTTTTTTTATTTTTTAATCAAAATTTTAGGTGGTTGAATAATCGTCGAATTGACGTAAAACTTAAATGGATATTATTTTTAATGAATATTGATCCAGAATATATTATTCGAATATTGTATCAATTGCGCTCTGGCATTTGATACCACAGGTTTCGGTTCGAGTCCCGGCAGTGACATGGATGTTTGTAGGGTTCAGAATCCACTTTAAACCGTAGCTCCCGATCTAAAAGGGGGCGTTGCGGTATTGTTACTCCGCGTCCGTAGCTTATCTTCAAGCTACACGCACCTCCAAGGTAGTGCTAATTGAGTAACGTCGGTGCAGCGCTTGCCTTAAGGCATAAAAGACAACTGTCAAGTGGTTTGCCAGTTACATTAGAAAAACAAGCAATATAAAAAAAAAAATTAAACTCAATTGCTACTTTTTTTTTCACTCTATTGCAGAAAGTCCTTTATAAATAAAAATGTTTATCTGGCGCCATCTATTGGTAGATATATGCAACTTAAATCTAAAAAAAAAAACTAAAGTTAATTAATTAAATTTAATTAATGAATTAATATTTGAAAAACCGTATTAACATCAAGTGTCATACACTACAAGTTCAAAAAAAAAGGTATTTGAACTTGTGTGGATAAATAAAAATATTTTAAACGATTGAAAATTATTTTATAAAAAAAACTAAAATTAATTAATTAAACAATTGAATTAATATTTACCACCCTACATTTGCAATGAATGGATGACGTGGAAGGCGCGTGATCAAGTATTTTTAACTGGTATTAAGGGTGGTATTAATCCATGCCAAGGCGGGTTGAAGTTGTGTTGCGCCAAAGGTGGGCCAACTCGTTATTGACAGGTGGTCATAATGTTTTGGCTCTTGAGTGTATATAGGGAGAGTGTGAGCTAATAGAAGGAATTGAAAAAATATTGTATCAATTGATTTAACTAATGTTGATTCAATTTCTTTTATAGTTGAATTTTTCTTTGTATTAGTAGTATCCCTGCCAAATTTGGTGAAATTTGGATAAAAACTGAAGCCGTGCAGAGGAGGACACACACATATTCAAACTTTAAGAAATATATATGCAGATAACATAACTGTGGGAAAAATTATAATTAAAAATAATTTCGATAATTAATAATTCTTTATAATAATAATTTTCTTAGTTAATAATTTTGCGTAAAAACACATTTTAAAGATATGCATTAAAAATTCTTAATGAATTCAATATTTTCAGTTTTAAAATATAAAACTGATCGTGTACTATTTGAAATTTTTTGTCAGAATTACAAAAATATTTCATTTAAACAAGAAAACAAATTGTGATGCATTAATTAAATAATTTTAAAAAAATATATAATGCATTAAATAATGTTTGTTTTGCATTTAAGTGTTGATTTTGCTCTTGTTAGAATACATTTCAAAATTAAATTGTTAATATTTAAGTTAAACTAATTCTTATATTCTATTATTAGTAATAAGAAGCATTTCCACCATTAAATTTAAATTTATAAATGGAAACTTATTTCCAGATTTAATCAAAAGTATCAATAAAGTGAATAGCAATAAATCAATGCAATT
This sequence comes from Caerostris extrusa, assembly GCA_021605095.1. Lineage (NCBI taxonomy): Eukaryota > Metazoa > Arthropoda > Arachnida > Araneae > Araneidae > Caerostris > Caerostris extrusa. The sequence continues at coordinate 19,651 of BPLR01003918.1, forward strand.
CAATATCAATAAAGAGATACTTCCCACGTAATTCAATTTATTAGAATATTAAAATTATTTTATCTTTTAAAAATGAACACATTTTTGATCGAATAATTAAGAAATAATGAAATTTCAATTGTTAAATGCACTTAAAGCTTTTGTTACTTATTATCACTTAATGGTTTTATCTCATTACTATTAATGAGTTTAATTAACAGCATAGTGGAGTTAACATTAATTCAATTATTCAATCTAAATTTAATTAGAACTGTTATTTGAATTCCACGGTTAAAAGAAGTAACTGCCCTTTTTAAATAATGAACTCAATTATTTATAATTTTATACAATTAAAACTTAGTAACATTTCATGAAGATAGATTCTAAAGTATTTTAACATGAATGATAAAAATTTGAAATAAAAAAACAATTATCTGGATGTAGTATAATGAGATTTGCATTTAAATCATTATAATTTTTTTTTTTCTTGATTTTTGAATTATATGAATAAAATTAAAAAAAAATTTTCTTTTCTTCATTTTATATCAAATTTAAAAAAAAAAAAAACATTACATTAAAAACAAGAAAAATATTTAAGTTAAATAAAAACTGTGCTTAACTTATTTGACAAATTATTATTATTAATTTAATCAATATTTTGAAAATAATTTTAGGAAGTTATTTTATTATGTAATCCAGATGTGGGAAATTGGAGTCAGTTTAAAAATCTAATTCCTAACTCTTATTTAAAAATTTTTTTTTTTTGTTCTTCCAAAATTGTAGGAATTAATGCTAAAAATGTTAAGGAAGCTATTCAATTATACTTTACAATTATATTATTAAAAGCTATTTTGGATCAATAATGAAAGAAGTTCTTATAGAAGCTATTCTATTATTACGACAAAAATATTATTCAATGTTAATCCGTTACCTAGCTTCTTTTTTAAAAAATATTTTTCTTTTTTCTTCCCAAATTCTAGAAATGAATGTTAAAATAAAATGTTAAGGATGCAATTCAAATATATTCTCCAATAATGCATCTGGTAGTGAAGGCAATTTTTTGGATCAATAATGAAAGGAGATCTTATAGAAGCTATTCTACTACTGTGTCCAAAAACTAGACCAGTTTTCAATTTAAATTTATCCGGGCATATAGTATTTCATTTTTTTTTCTTTTTTAGGTTTTGGTACTGCCCTTGACATCTGTGTGAAATTTTACCTCAAAATATCCATTAGTGTTTGAGTTACGCTTGGTTTTGGGAGATGCTAAAGCTGATTCCGGCGATTTTTGAAATGTCTGAATGAATTGAGCATGCGTTAAATTTTGTTTGCACAAACGTATAGAATGTTGCAGAAGGCATTCGGTGAGAACAGTTTAGAAGTGATATAAACAGTTCAAAGAAGCCAGAGAAGGTGTTGAAGATGAAGAGCCCCTCTGTCGACCCTCAACCTCAACCGACGAATCTCACGTCCAAAAATTAAAGATTTGGTGCTTGCAACCCGTCGATTTATAAGTAGACACCTTGCTGATGTTGTTGTAATTTCAAATGGATCGGTCAATTCCATTTTGGGCCTCCAAGTCGTCAAATCTCGATTGGTACCGAAAGCACTGAATGCTCCAGCTCACACTGCATTGATTCTTTGTGACTATTTTTGCCAAAAATGAAACCCATATCGTTCCACAACCACTGTATTCACCTGAGTTAGCATCGTGTTACTTCTGGCTATTTCCTGAACGCAGAAGACCACTCCGGGAATATTGTTTTGAGTCGATTGAAGAGATTCAACATGAATCGCCGCGCACTTTGAACAAGCGTAACTCAAGCATTAACGAATTTTTTGACGTAAAATTTCGCACTGATGTCAAGGACAGGGCTGACAATCTAAAACAAAATTGAAATACCTTATGCCCGGTAAATTTAAATTGAAAACTTGTCTTACATTTTGGACACAGTAGTATTTTTAAGAAAAATATTATTTAATGTATTATAAATATAGAATAAGCTTAACATTTACAAATTTCTTTTGCTTGTCTTAAGCTATTTCGTAATACTTCGATAATTTTAATTTGAAACAGTTATTTTTACAGGATATATTTATTTTTGTATGTACTTTGATAGTATAAGAATGTCTTAAATTAGTGCAAATATTACATCTTTACATCAGTTATACAAAAACATTTTCATACAAAAAAACTCGGTTTTCATAGATATACGAGTTCAATAAAAGTGATTAAATTTATTTCACAAATTCCTCTGAATCTGTTAGCAAAGATCATAGAACATAAAATTATGGGAAAATTTAGGAGTCGGGAATTTTTGGCCGATTCCAAATCCTTATTTAATCACTTAAAAATAGCAAATTTCTTGCAAAATACTTGTAGAAAAGCAAAATGGTTTTTTGATCAAATTATGCTGATTTGAAATATGTAAATTTAAAAGCTTTTTTATTCATTATAATAAGCTTAATTTTTTTTCCAATGTAAATTGTGCATTTCTTAACAAAAAACACAACAATGATTCTTGAAAAATAAATAATAAACTGAGGAATTAATCTTTTAATTTTTAATAGAACAGTCATCCCCAGGATATAATATATGATATAAACAGTCAGAAAAAAGAATTTATTTTGGAGAAGCCTTATTACATTATCGTGCAATAATTCCATTAGGTCTTAAAATTTTTTTAAATTTAATTTAGCTTTATTCACGAATTAAATTTTCTTACAGCTCAACAGCATAATAAAACATCTATAATAATGAAGTAAACGGTTAAAAAAATTATTTTCAGTGTCTATAAAATATAAGCTTTAAAATTTAAAATTAAACTTGATACATAAATGAAACTTTGAATATAAAAGATAACTTGATAACCTTAGTTTCTAAACATTCCAATAACTATTTAATATTTTATTATCATTGAAAAGAAAGCAATGATATACATTGACTCTAACATTAACATACATTTGATTTTAAAGATAATTTATAAATATATTTCATATTAATATACTAAATAATAAGACAGTAACAGTCCTCCCAAAGCTTATAAAATATAAATTATATTACACTAGCAGATTTTATCCTGCCAAAATTAATAAGAATTTTTTAAATTTGAAGTTTATATTTGAAAGTGAATAAAATTTTCATTTATCTTAAAAATAATTTAAATCGCAAATCAAAGCCTAAAGGTAATGTGCACGAGGTTCCAGGTTCGAATTCCTTGTAGTCATTGCTTTCAGAAGTGAGGAGATCCGATGACGATTATGACAAAAATGACAAAATAACCATTAAGGCATTTAAAAATTGTTTAATTTTAATTGTAGTTATTTAAATTCTACAAGATACTTTCCTTATTAAGAGAAAAGAAAATCAAATTTTCTGTATCTTCATACTATAATTATTTTCAAAAGAGAATACTTTTGCTGATTGTAATACTTTATAAATGAATTAATATTACGTCATCGATTTTTCAAAATTATTTTTAAATCATTGTGACAAGCTATAATTAAGATTAAAAAAATCAATGCGATTGTGTTATGCTTGATTTAAGATATTTGAAACAACTTCAGACAGCTTCTATAAATCGTGTCCCACTGTGACCGAGGGTACAATTGCTGCCAGGGGAGTGCCTCACAGTCAGATTTTTCTTTTAAAAAAAACGAGTAGACTAGGATGAGATTGTAATAAAGTGTCTCTCAGAGACAATTGAATTCAATACTTAACACAAATACGAAGCGATTAATCTTAAATACCGTCCCGGGACTTTTTTTTTAAATCCTCCAAAGGGATGTTTATCTTTTGAAAGTGGTCAATTATGCTGTCAAAGTACAGAAGTGAAAAAACATTGGAACTACAAATAAAAAGAAAAAAGAAGAAGAAACATTACCACAACGGTGATATTGTCACTGTGATAATAGAATGCCCTCTCCTTATCACACTTTTATTTAAGTTTTAAATTCTATTTTAAAACCAAAAAGGGACCTGATAGCCGAGTGGGTAACGTTCTGGCGGTCGGTACTACAGGTTTCGGGTTTGAATCCCAGCGAGGCCATGGATCTTTGTAGTGGTTCGGAATCCACTTTAAACCGTAATATCGTGTCTATCGGTCTAATATGATCGTGGAGAGCTGCGCGAGTGGTGTTACTCCGTCCGTAGCAGCTACATGTAATATCGTGTGTAGCTACACCGTAATATCGTGTCTATCGGTCTAATATGATCGTGGAGAGCTGTGGAGCAGTGTTACTCCCGTCCGTAGTATATCTTCAAGCTAACGTCTCCCCCTGGATAGTGCTAAATAAGTAACGTCGATGCAGCCCTTGCTTATGGCATAAATATAACTGTTTAATCATTTTCCAACTGTATTAGAAAAAAAAAGTTTGGAGTTAAAACGAATTATACTTATTTTTCATCATCATTAGTGGCACATTGTGTACCAAGGTCGTCTGCCTGCTGGCAGATTTCTAGACGATGGATGATTCTTTTTACGAGGTAAGGTTGTCTTCAGCCGCTCTTTTTACGCCCAATGCTCTACAGCCATATTAGACTGGGACCTACGGTTTCAAGTGGATTCCGAACCACTGCAAACAACCATGGCTCCACAAAGACTCGAACCCGAATCCTGTGGCACCGAGAGCTAGTCATTCGGCCATCAGGCCCCATTCTTATTTTCAGATAAACATTAATATGAAACTTATAATTAATTCGAAAATGCAATCTTTTAAAATGGAAAAAAAGTAGACAAATTGCAAATATATTCAAAAGAGTTATAATTTTCAATGCTACATTTCTTTTCAAATCAATGTCGGATGTTTAAGATTAAGAAGGGTTTCTTAATTTATTCTGGTGATATTATACATCCATGCAGCTGACATAGAAAAGTGTTTTCAATTCTTTTTATTCATGCTAGACACATCAGTTTCCATTTATTGCAAAGATTTATATTCTGAAAGAAAGTAATATTATTGAAATTTGCAAAAAAAAAAGTTGTTTCGGTTTATTTGATTGTGATACAATAAATCACAAGGATAAATGTGAGTAGTTGCAAATGATTTGGTATTGTTTTTCTTATTCTTATAAAGTTCAATTGAAGATAATTTATGATGCGTTTCGTGAGGTTCTAAAGTTATAATTTTGAAAATATATGTTTTAAAACATTTTCTTTTTTAATTGTAAAAGGCGAGGTTATATATTTCCATTCAAAATTTTTGGGATATGTGGGTTTTTTAAAATTTCTTTACAATCATTCAATTTCTCTAGTTTGTATTAAGGTAAAATATTTTTTTTTTTTTGTATATTATGCAGAATTATTATATATTATGCAGAACAGAAATGCTATGTTTTTTAACCTAATTGGTAGACATCTAGACCAAGCCCACGAACTCGTATGGGATCTTCATGGTTGAAGGGAAGGGGGACAGCTTCTTTTGTGAGAGAGTATCCGTAGGTAGAAGTCTGACTTGGCTCCGTGACGCTCGCCATATAATACCGGGACCTACGGCTTAGAGTGGAATCCGAACAACTATAAACACCTATGACCCCGCCGGGATTCGAACCCGAAGCCTATGGCACCGAGTGGCAGAGCGTTAGACACTCGGCCATTTAGGCCCCTAAATAGAAATGTAATTTGTAGAAATGTAATTTGTAGAAATTAGATAAGTAAATGTTTTTATATGAAAGAATATGATATCTGTAGACGACGTTTCAACATAAGTGAGTGTAGAAATATTGAATTTAATCGGATTTGGAGTTGTAGGTTTAATTTATTATTAAGAAACTTTCCTCCACAAGCAAAGCAAATATGATGAAACTACATAAATAAAAATTTAATATGAGTTAAAATTAAAAGAAAGATCAGATATAATTTTAAAAAATGATGACATTACAAGATGCATTATTTTTTAATCGGAACATGTGATGAAAAATATAAAAAAAATATTTTCATTCTAAGCGAATAAGTTTGCATTTAAATGTTTAAAAATATTTAAGTTAAATATTTGATTAGAAATCTTAGGAATATGCAAAAGTTAAAAATTGGTATACTTAACAAAGCTAACTAATCAAATAACCTTTGTTGTAATTGAATATTCATATTTGTTGCAAAAATTAATGATTTAATAATTTAGTTCAAAAACCCTTTAATTCATCGAAATGTGTATTATTTTATTTATAAATTTTTCTTGCATCAAAATGCACGTTCTTGTAAAATTTAGATTAGTGGAATTACTTGGATTAGTATAAAAACATACAAACGTATTCGAATTTTTTAGTAAGGAAACAAACTTCCGTGAATAAATATAATTTGATTATATATTTTTGCCTCAAAAGGATTTAAGGCATATGTTTAATTGTCCGGACCATTGCAGGTCGAAACAAACAATGAAAAATATTAAAAATTTATGTAGACTGGCTTGTAAAATTATACTTCGATATTAGATAGAAAAATTGTTTGAAGAAAAAAGTCAGAAAAACAGCATTTTTAATTGAATTAATCGAAATTTTTGAAATTGAATTTTTATTAATTGAAATTTAATGAAATTTGGCAAAAACATTTCAGTGTTTCACGAATTGCATACAAAAGAAAAATAATAAGCTTATTTTCTATCTTGAAAATACACAAAATGGAGATTAAAATAAAATATAGTTTCTTACCTCAATGTGTGATGAGCTTCAATATGGAGTGTGTAGGTTCGAAAGCGATGCTTTGTGGTCCGAATGATGATTTCGAAAAACCTCTTTAAACCAGCGTAATAAACCAGAAAATATATAAGGGTACAACATAATAAAGTTATACATAGTTTAAACTTGATCATCAACATGACATGTTGAACAGTTAATTACAATTCATCTGTTGCAATTTAAATATGAACTTCAATAATGAAAATTTTGTACTTTTCCGCTATCCTACTCCATTTTCATAAAAAAGTAATGCCAAACCTTCGCCAACCATAATTTAACGAGTCAACAATGTTTAGTGTGATTCGTAGTAAATCTTCTGTGAATTTGTTCATATTTTATCTGGCATCCCACTAATGGAAAGACATGCTAAATCGGGTTCAAGATCAGAGAAAGTAATGGTTAATCTATAAGTACAACAGCTTTCTTAAGAAGATATTGTCCATCACCCCATATCTGTGTTGTCACTGTAGATTAAAGAAATCATTAATTACATCTGCGTAAAGACAAGCATTTGGCTCAAGAAAATCACCTTTTATACAACTAAACAGTTACTGGTGCCTCTTAAGATTAGTGCTGCCATCTAAAGAGATACTTGTCGACACTCATAGACTAAATGTACAAAATTAGTCTCTTTGATGGATATGAGTGGAATAGTAGTGACTTTCTGAATATCCGCTGGCAATATTCTCCTCTTTGATCATTAGGTGTCATGGATGTTTAGCACTACCCAGAAGGTGCGTGTTCGGAATAAACTACGGAAACTGTAACAATACCCCGTAATGATTAACGATCATGTTAGACCAAAACGCACGGTTTAAAGTGTATTCCGAACCACTACAAAAATGACACCGCCATAGACTCGGCCAACAAACTGAATATCCCTAATATTCTTCTCAGGTCATTATGTAAACAAAATTTTGACTCATAATTAAAAGTTCAGACTTCCAAAGTGTTGCATACCAATTAACATGTGTCGCTGCCCTAATTAAACCTTTCATTTTGGGGCGTGGTATGATAATACATGCATTGCTGGATATTTTGCATATAACCCTCTTCTCCACACAGTAAACCTGAATACTAGCCCTCCAGTGGTGTTACAAGATAAGCCCTGAGATAGTTTGGTGTTGCAGTTCTTTAATTCCTTGTAGTTAGCTGCAAATAGAAGTAATCTGCAGTACATTTAGTTCTACATCTTCCTCAACTGCAGCTTCTAGAAGCTCATTCTGTTCTTAAAAATTCGTTTTACAATCTATTGAAATACAGATGTATATGAATCCTTCGTATTCGACCATCTTGATTCAAAGAATTGAATCTGGCTTTCATTTATTCCTTCAAAAAGCTTGCTATCATAATTCTTCAGATAAATGATGTAATGCTTTTTTTTATAAAAGATGATAGATTGGGTGGGGCCCGATGGCCGAATGACTAGTACTCTGGTGAGCTGTGCCACAGATTTCGTGTTCGTGTCCCGGCTGTGCCATAGATGTTTGTAGTGGTTCGGAATCCACTTTAAACTGTAGGTCCCCATCTAATATGACTGTAAAGCGAAATTGAGTGTAGGACTGACAACCCTAGCCCGTAAATGAAAGCAATTCCTGTCTTGAAATCTGCCAGTAGACGGCCTTGGTCCACCATGGGGCCGTTGCGCCACTGAGGATGACAGATTGGGTATAACTAATGACTATATATAAAACGTAGGGTGTATTGTCTTGTTAAAAAACAGCAGACGCTTTTAATGCCTATTTTTTCCACATGTCCAATAATTTGCATACCATATTTAGGATGCAGCATTCTTTTTCTGCGTGTGCAGTAATTTTTTTTATGAAAATGCGCTTATTTTTGAACACATAATGGAAATTTTTCTTATTTTTCCTTAGTTAATGAAAAACCAATGTATACAGCTAATAAGCTAAGTTGTAAAACAAGCTTAAAAGTAGTGGTAACAACTTAAAAACATCATTGCTGTAAAATGTAATAGAACTAAAAGTAGCGAACCTTAGACAATTATGTACAAAGTAACTAACCTCTTTATTCCATCGAAAGTAATCCACTATTTGAACGGAGAAGACATGTGATCGTTCGCTTATCCTGTGCCCTGAACCTTAAGGGCTCTTCGGGGTGTTACAAAACAGGAAATGAAATCCCGTTAATCTGTCATCTGTGCCCTACCTTCGTGATAGATGACAGCGATTTGGTTTTATTGGAGTCTCTCCGACACATTTAGTCACTCTTACGAATCAAACAAGAATAGAACTGGATTTCTTTTGAAACTTCTAGGAAGAGCTTTTCCTTAAATAAAGAACCACAGTAATTTCTTCACATTCACATCATGCTATTTTGATAAATATTATAAATTCAGAGATAGTTAGTTTTCACAACTCAATCTTGAGCAAAATATTTCAAAATATAGAAACTCTTTCAATAATAATTTCTTCAAGGAATCAGTGTTCAATTAGAAATTATTTAAAATATTTTGTCATTTAAAATTAAAGGTAATTAGTTTATATTCGGAATATACCAGAATGATTATTTGTAATTTAGAATTAAATAATATGATGCAGATAATCATTATTGTAATCAATTAAATGCATTAAAAAGCTTTCCTGATTGAATTCTTAGCGTAACTGATAATTAAACAGAATTAAAGATTAAATGATCATAAACAAGACAGTCGATTTCTACCATTTATTTAGTCTGAGAACAAATAAATGAACGAACTATCAAACTTATAATTATATCTATATAAAATATGACAGAAAGTTTAAAAAACGCTTGAAAAAAAATGAAACCTTAGTTGTTACTATTTTTTAGGAATTTCTTTAAAAAGATAAATTCCTGATTTTATTATAATTAAACTAAACTATATTCTTGCCATCACCTTTCTAATCATAATAGCATAATTCAGGATGCTGCATAATTAACCTGGATAATACACAGGATAACAGCATAATTCATAATATATTAAAATACATGAACATCTCGGTGCACTTTTTGCATGGCTCCAGAAAATAAAACTTATCTTTTTTGTGTAGATTTACTTTTATTCCAGGTCGCATTTTCGCTTTCTTCAACTCTGCCATTAGCATTCTCGATCTATTAAAGTTATTCCGATTTTCTGATATCTCCACATTTTTACATATCCACGCGTTGCTATTCGTTTATAATCAATTCTAATCTAATTGAATAATTTTTTTCTTAGGCGGCATTGTAAATTTAACAATAAAAACCAACATGAAGTTCAACGAACTCTGGTACAGTCAGGCACTCCTATGATTGTCAAATTTCGAACACTCGGAGACGGAGAGTGAAGAATTCAGGTCAGGTGTCTTAAACTCAAGCAGTAACAGCAGTTTTTTTTTTTTTTATTTTGTTTGTCGTTATACGATCATTTTGTACACACTTTAGTCTAATTAGACCGAGACCTACAGTTTAACTTGGATTCCGAACCACTTAAAAACATCCCGCCACTGGCAGAATTCGAACCTAAAGCCTTTGGTACCAAAGACCAAAGCGCTAGCCAATTGGTCATCAGGTCGTGGAAGTACAGCGGAGCAAAAAATAACGTCAACAATGAAAAATTCGTCAACCACGAAAAGCTATACTGGCGTAAAATCTAATTTATCCCAAATTGAGAAATTTTTGAACAAATATTGACCCAATTTTGTTTTCAGGTTGATTTAGGCCTTAGAAGCATTCCTGCCAATTTTGGGAAAATCTGAATACACAGGCAGACTTTGAGAAATATATATAGAGAGAGATTACCCTTTAGTTGATGGTTTTATATATATATATATATAATATATTGTTAGCTAGTCTGTATATAATATTAGGAAATATACAGTATATGATTTAGGGATTTTCTGTAGTCTATTCCCATTTATTTTATTATATTCTTAATACAATTGCCATTTTATTCATTATTTTAATTTTTAACATATTTTTAATATTCAATAAGGCCCGTTAATTAAAAAGTACAAAGGAGCACAAAATGAATCGCATTAAAAATTAAAACATCGAACAATAAATTCGCAGAAAATTGAACATAATTCTCAAACATGCCCTGTCTCGTGTTTAAAAAAAAAAAAAAAGAAAGAAAAGTGAAGTTAGTATCTTAAAAAAAAAAAGATTTTCCCATTAGATTATATTTTGCATTGAATTCTACTTTCGTCTTTGAATCAACGACAATCTGGAAGAATGTCAGCTCATGAGTTTGGTCATAAAAAGGTTAAATTAACTTAGATAGCTGCAGATTTTTTTTTTTTTTTAATCTCATGTAGCTATTATATAGTATAAAGGCTTCAAGAAGTATTGCATGCTTCCAAATTTGAATAAAAAGATATTAATGTTTCGACAATGAAATGAGAATGCTATGAGAGTTATGCTTTTTTTTTTTTTTTTTTTTAGATGATTGAAGTTTATGTACCATCATACCATAATTATGACCAATAATTCTATTCTATAACATCAGTTAATAAATTACATATGAGCTAAATGCTTCAATATCAATATGTGTCAGGAGCTTAAGTGTAAAAATTAAACTTTGACAAATCCCTAAGAATCGATATTGTTTAAAGAAGTGGAACTCAGTGCCTTAAGTTAAAGTGCCTGTGTCCGATATTTCTTTAAATTTAGATTTTTTTTTCCCTATTATAAAAGTAAGTTCTATTCAGAGAACTAACTCTACAGTTTATTATAATATTTCACGTGTTTCCTCGTCTCATATTTAATGGTTATACATAGAATTCACTTCAAAAGCTGTTTTATTATACAAATATAATTTGATTGGGACAGAAATAAAGATTAAATAGATACTATTGTTGTTATTAGGTGGCTACTTTTTTTCATCTCATATGCCAAGATAATAAAACTAATAGCAATTACAGAATTTTGGGATTGATGGCGATCATCCGATGAGAGGTTTTTTTCTACAGAGAAATCGGAAAAATAACTATAGTTTGAAATATTTCTTTTATACTATAAAAGAAAAACACTTCAAATGTAATTATTTTATATAAATCTTAAATTAATTCTAATTATTTGTAACTAACGATGTCATTTTATATGTTGTTACCGATAACAATTTTTCTCTTCTAAGAATTATAGGAAATGCGTATGCTGTGGAAATGGCATATTCTATGACATTGGTATCAAGTATCATACACATAAATGTGGCAAAAACTTACTGAGATAAAACACGCTGCTGGGATAATATTTTTTAGAAGAGGTAATATTAACATTCATTCAGAAAAATAATAAATTTCCAACTGCAACATCATTCTAGTGGGTGTCTTAATTTTTTTTTAAGAATGCAATTTAATTATTTTATTTAAGGAATTTTTTCATCTAAAATTGTCAGCAGCTTGTTGTTGTTTCTTATTCCACTTGATAGACATGTAGACCAAGTCCGCGCCGTTTGGTCTCATGGTTGAAGGAAATGGGACAACTTCTGTTATGATGGAGCACCCGTAGGTAGAAGTCTTACTTGGCTCCGTGATGCTGACTTTTTACGGGGTAGGGTTGTCAGCCCAACGCTCTGCAGTTATATTAGACCGAGACCTACGGCATAAAGTGGATTTTGAACCACTATAAACATCCCCTAACCACGCCGGGTCTCGAACTTTTAAGTTGTGGCACCGAGCACTAATCACTCGGCTATTCAGGCCCTATCAACAACCTTATCTCTAATATTAGCGTTAAAGCTTTTGTGCTTCAGGTTCGAATCCTGGTAGTGGCATAGATGCTTATTAGTGGTGAATCCACGTTAAATAGTAAATCCATGTTTAATTAGCCTAAAAAATGCATTCCATGATCGTAAGTTTAGTTTGGTTTGTCGCTCTATGATCATCTTAAACACTTAGTCACAAAAGTACTTATGCAGAGTGTATGTGATGATGTCTATGAAAAAAAACCAGACCTACAAAATTAGAGTTTTCAAATTAACGAGTTATTTCGATTACTGCAAAATCGAGCTTAAAAACAAAATGAAAAGTAATTAAAAAATACAAATATTTAATTAGCAAGATGAGCTTAACTTAAAATAGGATGTCATTTACATCATAAAAGTAAGCATGCAGAAACAAAAACAAAGACATTAATATTGCAAATTTTACAATTTTTCAAAAAAAAAATTAGTAATTTGTTGGATAATTTGACCTTTATAACAGCTCTCAATCTAGATGGCACTGATTTTTACTAAATTTTGAGTGACAGAAGATGGTATTTTCTACCACTCCTCCAAAAGGGCTTTTTTAGATCATTCTTAGTTTTGATCTCTTGCTTTCTAAATTGGCGATCGAGATAATCCCAATTAAGTGTTCAATGGGATTAAGATCAGGTGACTTCCGGTGGGGTTTTTAGCTGTTTTCGCACGTGATAGCAGCCATTCCCGAACAACCCGAGCAGTATGTTTGGGATCATTATCTTGTTGGAAAGTGAAGGATCCATCGAGTCCCAATTTAGAAGCACTTTGGCTTAGATTATTCTTTAAAATATTCAAATAGCTACAGTGAGCCACAAAATTGAGTATACACCTCTAAAACTTTTAGACATCCTCCAATTACAAATTAAATATTGATTTAAATAGATAAATTTTTTTACCCTAGATACTTTAACCTTTGCTTTACCATCCAATAATAACACAATTCTATAGTTAACTTATTTATTACGAAAAAAGTTAAGCGATTCGAAGAAAAGATAGAAAACCATGCCACAAAATTGAGTATACACTTCTTATATTTGTAAATTATGCCACCACTTTTTAGTTTCAAATTTTTCTTTAAAGAGTTTCAAGAGTAGCTGCTGCTTATAACACGTGCTATTGCACTTCAAAGATTTTAAATGGTATTTTTTCTCATTAAAAATCGTAAAATGAGCTCTCGTAGAGAAACTACTGAATCTGAGCGTTATTGGTAGTAAAATGGTCGAAAGAGGGCAAATTTCTTCGAGAAATCGCTTCGTTGATTGGTGTAACTCATGGTTGTGTCCAAAAATACTACAGAAGTATAAAAAAACTGGATCTGTGGCCAATATTCCTGGAAGAGGACGTAAAGAAATACTGAGTACTACAGTGAAGAGGAAGATCATTCATTCAGAAAAGAAAGATCCGAGGGTGAGTGCCTCTAAACTAGCTTTATCGATGTCCTCCACAATCGGGGAAAAGATCTCAGTTGAAACAATTCGACGTACCCTTCATCAATATGGGTTTCATGGCCGTACACCAATACGAAAGCCACTCATCAAGTATGTGAATAGACAAAAGAGAGTGATTTTCGCCAAAGAACATCGTTTAAAGCCTATTTCTTTCTGGAACACTGTAATATTTTCTGATGAAAGTAAGTTTAATCTTTACGGAAGCGATGGACGATTTAAAATATGGAGAGAAGCTGGGAAAGCATTGGCACATAAAAACACCATTAAGACAGTCAAGTTCGGAGGTGGATCTGTCCGCGTTTGGGGTTGTATGTCGGCTGGAGGAGTTGGAGAGCTTGCTTTTATTGATGGTATTATGGACGAACATGTATATTTGGGGATTTTAAATGATAACTTGAAAAAAAGTGCCAGTAAGTTGGGGCTTAAAAAGCTTCATATTCCAGCAGGACAACGCCCCCAAGCATACAGCGAAGATTGTGCAGTTATACTTGCTGTACCATTGCAAGAAGCAATTACACACTACAGCCCAGTCTCCAGACCTAAACGTCATCGAAAATTTGTGGTCGTAATTAGAGAAAGCTGTACATGAGCACGAAATCGCAAGCAAGGAAGTTCTCAAGAAGGTTCTGAGAGAATATTGGGCTAAAATTTCTATTGAAACCACTAAAACACTAGTAGAATCTATGTCCAGAAGATTACAAGCTGTAATTCAAGCAAAAGGTTATGCAACAAAATATTAATTTGTACGTTAAAAGGAAATTAATAAAGGTGTATACTTATTTTTGGGGTGTTGCTTTTTCCTCTCGTCTCAGATCTTTTATTTTTTTCGTAAAAAATAAATAAACGTAACAATTTTATAAGTATAATACGGTAAAGCATAGACTAAAGTATATAAGGAAAAATTCAATCATCTTAAAGCCATATTTAATTTGTAATTGCAAAAAGTTCTAAGTTTCTAAGGTGTATACTCAATTTTGTGTCCCACTGTATATTGATTCATTATTCCGTCGATTATAACTAAATTTCCTACTCCAGTTGCTGCCATGCAACCCCAAACCATAATCGAACCACCACCTTGTTTTACAGTTCCTCTCATGTTCTTTGGTTCTAGAGCTGCATTTGCTTTCCTCCAAACGTTTTGGTGTTTGTCTGAACCGTGGATGTTGAATTTACTTTCATCCGAAAAAATCACGGAATTCCAAAAATTTGTGTGCTGCTTTACATTTTCTTTTGCAAAATCTATTTCTTTTTGCGATTCACTTTGCTAACAAATGATTTTCTTCGCATATTTCGACCATGGTATCCTGCCTTCCGTAACACACGGCGAATTGTTTCAGGATTGCATGACTTCGCAAAATTGTTTTTCCCATCAGTTGTCAATTTTGGTGCGCTAATCGTCGGATTTTTTTTTTCACATTTCCAACAATAATTCGCCTTTCTCGATCCGTCAAAATGGGCGGCCGTCCTGTTCTTGGCTTGTTTAAAATATTTCCCTCAGCCTGGAACTTTTCTATGATTTTTTGCACTGTTGCAGGACTTTTGCCTATGATTTTAGCGATTTGTCTTTGGGACTTGCTTTCCTTATAGAGCTTTATTATTGCATCCTTTAGATTTTTTGATAATTCTTTTCCACGTGGAGCCATTGGTGAATTGTTGATGTACTTAAAGCTCAAACTTACAAGCTTTGTAGCAGAACTTCTAAACTTATCACTGAAATACGAAAAATCACTCGGGAAGTTTCATTCAGCCCATTTAAAAGTCAAAAATTCAGAGTGCATATATACTTTTGTGATTTAAATTTCTACTGGTAGTTAACAAAATTACTCTTAAAGTTTTTTAAAATATAATGATTTGGTTTATTTTTCATTACTTTATGACTTGAATCAGAAGCTATAAACAACACTCTCCAAAATAATATTTTTCTTATATTTATTTGAGAACTAGAGCTTTTTCACTTAAGCTATGAGTTGCATACTTACTTTTGTGATTAAGTGTACGTATGAGGGCTAAACGAACCAGGATAAACAGTTTAAAGTGGATTCCGAACCACTAACAAACATCCACGCTATCGCCAGGTTTCGAACCTGGAACCTGTGGTATCAAAGGCCACAGCGCTAGCGAATTAGTCATCAGGCCGCCTAAAATGGCCGTAAAGCGATAAACCAAACCATTTAAAACTGTTATCTAGCGATTAGCTCTACAACTGCGACAAAAAATTAGAGTGTTATTTTATCACACTTATCACAGTGACAGCAAAGTTATTCTGAAAAATCACACCAACGTGATATTTTATTCGTCTCCAGTACTAGTTCTAACAGAAAATGACGGTTATTTCAACCAATATCAGAAAGTTTGATAAAAGATCCTTTTGTACAAGAAGAAAAAGCTTTTAAACAACTGTAATCGTTGAAAAATATGCATGAACCAACTTCTTTTAATCTTATGAATACAGTTTCCAAATAACTTTCCCTCGCCAACTTTATTTCATCACACTTCGATACTTCCCTAATTTCTTTGCCATTCACAATTGCAGATAAAAGTACCGCAAACTGAAACAACTAAAAAAAATTGGCGAGGTATCGAAAAAGGCGGAATACGTATAAACGCCAAAATTTTCGCACTAATAAATTGCCAACCCACTCTTCGGAAACTTGATCATTTTATCACTATTTGTGTGTGTGTTCGTTACAGCGTGCATTAATTCTGGTTCTGATAAGGAGAACTCTCGGTTGCAGGTGGTGTCCTGGGATTTAATTAGACGCAGGTGTCCTTTATGCAGGGGTTCTAATCACATCACTTGGTGAAAAACATAATTCTTAATTGGGTTCTAATGTGCGCCTCATTATCACTTATAGTGGAAAAGTGCAGAAAAAAAAAAGATTAGGAGGTGGTAGTTGGATGATGAGATTTTCAAAATTTGTTGTAGTTTCATTTGCTTGTGTTTTTTAATTCGATTACATTTTAAAAAATTTACTTTAATTTAAGTTTTGTAATTTATAATAAACAAATGGTTTTAATAATGACAAACAAATGTTAACAAGCTGCAAAGTATAACATGTTTTGAAAATCCTGTAATTATCACTAACATTTTAATGTTGGACAGATATGTATTTAAGTTTTAATTTATTAATAGAGTCTCTTTAATTATAAGCCATAACAGGGAAATAATGTTAATTGTTGTCTGACTTTCTAATTTAAAAGATTAGTTATTCATCATTATGCTTTAAGCTATAATTATTTCTTGAACTAATAATTGTTATCATTATACTTCTTAAATAATTGAAATAAATTTTCTTGTAAGTATCATGTTGGATTGTGAAAAATTCTCAAAAATCGATAAAACACCAACAACTTCTTAGATATTTTTTTTCAGTAGCTGCTTATAGAAAGTTTTAATACTGCAAAATTGGTTTAATTAATAAAGCATTTAAGCATTATAGCATTGGTTTAATTAATAAAGTATTCATCTTTTATTACGACAGAAGATGCATCAAAAGACATGAAGTAAAAAATAGGCGTAATACTTAAAATTTAGCAAAAAATATTCAATATAAGTTTATTACTAAATGATAATGTTCTTTCTTCTAAATTTATATTTGAATTTTTGTTTTAATTTTAAATATTTCATAATAGAGTTTCTGTTTTAATTTAAAAATTTAATTTATTCTGATAAATATTTTTAAATTTAGTGTTACTAAAATACACTGTTAGCCACTAACATTGCTCCACATAGAAGGAAAAAAAACCATTTTTATTGTACACGTACAGCATGGAGAGAGGAAGACATGATTCAATTCCCTTAATTCTGAGGTTTCGGAGCATGCAGAAGCCAGTACAGAAGTTTCTTCTGGCAACTGTAATCGGCGGATCATTGTGTTGAATATTCGGTTGAACTCCAATTTGAGTATTAGTACTCAAATACACAAGACCTTCGGAGATCATACACCCACGTCACATATCATAAGTAAAAAAAAAATTATTTTTCTTTTCGGAATAATAAATATTAGCATGAATAGTGTGACGGCCGCAGCATAAACAGCTGTCGCACTATTATAATTACCTTTCTGTGTACCTGGAACTGTCAGCAAAGAACATGATGGCCAGAGTTGCGTTGTCTTTCAAGACCAATCCTGGATCTGAAGGTCCTGATCCACCTGATCCACTGTCAGCGTGCATTCGTCTGCGCCAGCATTTAGACTGATGATATGTGGTGCCATTGATACGCATCTGATTGTCTTATTTCATGTGGCTTCAACTTAGACTAGAGTTTCATCAATTGCTGACAAATGGTCGCGGGCCAGTCGATGATAGGTCTTGAGAACCTGATAGATAATGCAGCAGTCGAATATCTTCTACATCGAGGAAGGCTAAGACAGCATAGGCAACATTATATCATACATTTTACTTTTGAAAGGATGATGGGGCATGGAAGACAGGACACAGTTATAAGTTTGAACATAGAATTGTGAAGTTGCTATCCAAATTCCGGCTATGATAGTAAGAAGTTGCAGAGATGTGCATCAATGGCACCATATATCATCACTCTAAGTGCTGGCGAAGACGAATGCACGCCGACAATGGTCGTTTCCATCGGATCCGGGATTGGTCTTGAAAGATAACGCAACTCATGCTATCATGTTCTTCGTCGACTGTACCACTGTACACGCCCCTATTTTTGGTGCAGTAATTATCAACGTATTGACAGCTGCTTATGCTGCAGGTGCCACACTCTTCATGTTAATATTTATTATTACGAAAAGAAAAATCTTTTACTTATGGTACGTAACGTGGGTGCAAGATCTTTGAAGGTCGTGTAAACGGCACGCCTGTCCATTCAAATGATTCAGGTCTCTGAGATCTCATCAAATACATATTTAACTAACTCATCAATTACATATTTTCATTGCTAGTCAAGGGATCTCAATCAACACGAACAGCAATATCGTTGAACGATAAACCACATTCATGATAGACTACAATGTAATCCCGATACGTAGGTGTTCTTCTTTATTATTTATTATACCAGGAATAACATGATTGAGACACAAAAATGCGATTACCGTCTAAGAAAGCAGTTTTTGCAATATTTTTATACAAACGAGGTGATATTACTCTTAACTCTATTTTTGCGTCTGTGAGAATAAATACTGAAACAAGTGACAATTACAGTTCTGAAATAACCGATTTTAAACAACATGTAAAAGAGTTTGAGCAGGAGTCATATAACCTAGAATACTTTTATTCAGTTTTCCTACTTGATCCAAGTTACTGTCAAACGTTGTTTACTTGAATCACACGGAAAATTTTTGTTTGAAACAAATTTTAATAATATTTTGATATATGGTATGTATAAATTTAACACTGTTTTAATGTTTACAAACAAGTGCTTTTATTTTATCTTACCAATATTTTATGACTCCCTTATTGAAGAAGCACTTTAACCCGATTTCACATACGACATTTTGTATGACACAACAAAGTTAAAATTGTTCCTTTTGCTATAAAAGAATACCAACCAACCTTTCAAGTATTCATTGAAATGATAATCATTTATAATGCTAATCATTTCAATTCACTGGTGACAAAAGTCATACTATTAGTTCACACTCATTTCGAAATCCCTATATATATCTTGTCGACCGCCTCAAATTTTCAATCGTTAATAAAATACCTTTTATTCACCCACTCAAATTCAAATACATTTTTTTTAAACTTGTAGTGGATGACACTTGATGTTAATACAGTCCGAAGAGTTTTTTTTTAATATTAATTCATTAATTAATTTTAGTTTTTTTTTTTTAGATTTAAGTTGCATGTATCTAATAGATGACGCCAGATGTAAGAGGAAAATTTCAACTTTATTTTTAAAGGACTTTTCTGCAATATAGTGAAAAAAAAAAAAGTAAGTATTGACTTTAATTTTTTTTTTTTTTTATATTACTTGTTTTTATATGCATGATGAATTTTAGAATTAAATTCGTGATGTTGCATGTTATCGATACAGTATAACAATTTTAAGGGGGATAAATGTAATTATTATTATAAATGCTATAAAATGCTTCGTAAACAAACATATAAACGCTTGTGATCAATCTGAATTTCTCTTTTATAATCATCGACATCACCAGCAATAGCCGGTCTGTCTCTGTCAAAATTTGAGTTATTGTAAAAAATGTACGCTTAGAAATAATGTAATCATTTTTTACATTGAAAAAAAAAAAATGTTTGCGGAACGACAATACAATATTTCTTTTACCTCATACTCCACTAAAGCCTTTATTCAAGATTACTATTCTTTATTTGATAAATATTTTCTTATGAACCTTAATGTAGAAAATCATTTCAAATATATGAATATACGTTTTTCATTAAAAAAAAAAAAATTCTATAGAAAATACGTAACGAAAATAAGAATCATTTCGAGGTTGAAACGTTCACTACCGATGTAACATAAAAATAAAAGAAATGTCTGAGAGTAGGGAAAAAAAAGAAATTACATCAAAGATGAATAAGAATTTTTTTTTTCCGTCTATCTACTCTTAAAAAAAAAAAAAAAAAAAAAAAAAAAAAAAAAACTACATCAAACGGAATCGAGATTTGCAGTTCTAATAAATATAAGAAAAATACATTTTAGAAAGAATAAAAGCTTTTTTTTTTTTTTTTTTTTTTTTTAGTTTTTTTTATTGTGTTTGACTTCCAGTGCATAATAAAATAAATTTCAAATTTTGACATATTCGGTTTGGTAAAATAAAACAAAAAAGCACAAAAAGATCACTTATTTACTATTTCAGGTAACAAAAAAAAACAAAAACAGATAAGTGTTTTCTCAACATTATGTTATTCTTCTTAAACATATCTGAAAATTACAATGTATTTATCAACAAATCGATTTGTATGCAACATTTACCCACTCATCAATTGATGATTGTAATTTTATAATTTGTGTTATATATCTAGTTCTGTTTTTAAATATTGAATTCGTTATTGTAACCGTGCTTTCTCCTATGCACTGCAAGGGTTGTCTGTGGCATTCAGGAGAAATGGTCAGTAGGCCTCAAGACTCTCACCCGAGAGGAAGTACAGCGCAGCCAGCGCCACGGCTGAAAAACGTTTAGTACACGGCCGTCACGCGCTTCTGTTGAAAAGCGTTTAGTTTGTAATTTCTCATCCCTAGAAGAAATATATTTAACTCAATCCTGTGTAACAGTTGGTCTACAGATTCTCACCCGGAGAGGAAGTATATTTAGCGCATCCAACGAGTACCCGAGTATCTTTATTTTAAGATTAGAAGTGGAATTCTTCCACTAATCTACACTTATCTGTCTTTAAATGTGTTAAATATTATCTGTAGTTAATTATACGTCTTTGCTGTTTGTGCGTGTGTCAATAAAGTTGTGAGCTCTCCAACCTGTGTCTCAAATCTCAACCCAACCAAACCAGCTGCACAACCCACAACACTACATTATCAGATATTATCCAATGTACTTGAATCGTCACTAGTTAGTTTTCAACATTCAAATCACAATTTGTGATGGACATAAGTATTTCAAATTTAAAGTATACTTTTACAGAAGGATCCTTTGATGATTTTTTTAAAAGCTTCTCATATAACTGTAGGCAACTTTTTTAAAGAATAACATTTAAAAAAAAATTGTAATCTGAACATTTTGTTGAAATAATTTTATCGATAATTTTAGATTTTGAAATATGATATGAATAACACAATTAATTAATACTGTCGATACCTAAAGTTTTATCTTTGAAAATATTTCTTATTAAATTATTGTTAATTTAATTAAACACCTATTATCTTTTTCATTAATTCTAAAAAAAAAAATTTCTTAATTTGTTGCAATGTAATTTTTTTTTTTTTGTGTCTTATTTTCCTGGTCGATTGTAAATTTAAAACGTATATAAAAAATAATATGAAATAAAACTTCAACTTGTCTATAGAGAAATGCTGCTGTTATACAAAATGTATTATACGAATTATACTGCTATTATACAAATCCCTTGTTAGGGCTATCTAAACTCTGCCGTAGGCCATGAATTCTGGAGAAATGTATTTATCATAGGTAGGACCACTATGATAAATACATTTCGATGGAAATACATACAGGCGGATTAACATGGTTTCCTACAAAGGTGTGTGTGTTCGGAGAGAGTAAAAGCTTTAGAGGGTGTTTCAAGCAGGCATTTTCGTGTTATATGGGAGAAAACACGAAAAACTCCAACCAAGCAATCTGATTATCGTTGCTGAACTCTTACCATAATTTTATCTGAATATCACCGAAATTATAATTGGAGTAATTTCTATCGTATACAAAACATTTTCAGAAGATAAACTTTTTCATTCAATTGAACTGTTATAAAATACATGAACATGAATACACACAAAGAATGTATGATATGTTCTATGAGTATATATGCATGCGTTTTTGAATATAAGCTAAAAAACAACAACAATGACAATAAAAGTTTTGAAAATAAATATTTATTGCTTTATTTTATTTCATAAAAATACAATTAATACTTCTTTCTGGACTAGTATACATAACAGTAAAATAAACTTGTAACATAAAGCCTTTTACTATTTAAACAAGATTCTATCATAAATCTATTCTTATACAAATTTCGTGATAATCATATTTACACCTTATTTATATCAAATTTTCAATAATCATCAAGATTAAATAATGAGAATAAAAAAAAAAAACAATACCATTCTAGGATACAAGGACATAGATAGAAATAGATAATATGAAAAGCATTTCACATCACAAAACATCAGCTAATACTGAAAAAAAGATTTTAAATAATGAAACTGAACGCAAATATAAGTTTAATAAGTGCGCGAAAACTAAATACAGGTAATTGAGAGAGAATGAATTAGGTACAGCTGTTTTTGATTCGAAAAAAAATTCTTAGTGATAAAAAATAAAACTATCCATCAAATAAAACCTCGTTGTGATTTTCTCTAATGACAAATGGGAGAAAGTGTTCATTATTAAAATAAACATTTAGTAAATTAAATAAAGGAATCAGACATTCAAAATCATATTTTCGAGTTTTAATCTTTTAAACTTCCACCTACATTTATATAGAATAAATAAAAAAAAAAAAAAAATTGATATGATTTTCAAGATCAGAATAGGTCTTCAAGACAATTGAATTTAACATTTGATTCTAACTTAGATTATAACAATTTATGCATAAAATTCAAAGATAGATAAAAATAAATAAGTAAAACTTTTCTTAAAAAAAAATTATAATTTGAAATTAAGAACGCAAACCTACCATTCCAGCATTTTTAAAATTAATTTTTAAAAGAATAGTTAAAATAATACTTAGAATTTTTGATTCAAATGATTGATATTGTTCATTAAACAAAAAAATCTTATTATTGCTGTATCACATATAATGTAGCACAAACTTTCTGAACCTACAATTAACATTTTTTTAAATAGATGTCCTATATAAGTGAAGAAGAAACAAGTTAATGTGGTGCTTTGTAAGCTGCCTTTACAAAAAAAAATTGCAAAAAAATAATAAAATAATGCTTGCAAAAAATAATTGCTTGCTTTAAAATAACTGCCTTTACAAGGACAGTACATCCTTTTTGCTTGTGAAAAAAATTCACGATATAATTTGCTATTACAGAAATTGTTGCTTATTCACCATTTTTATTATAGAGCAAAATCATAATAAAAAATATTTTAATCTATGCTTTTAATGAACAAGCATATTAAAAATTATTTTTAAACTATATAATGAACAATCCTATTAATAATAAATTATTTTAAACTATGCTTATAATGAACAATCATTTTAAAAATTATTTTAAACTATGCTTATAATGAACAATCATATTAAAAAAATTATTTTAAACTATATTTATAATGAACAATTGTTTTAATAAATTATTTTAAATTATGCTTATAATGAAGAATCATTTTAATAAATTATTTTAAACTATATTTATAATAAACAATCATATTAAAAATTATTTTAAACTATGCTTATAATGAAAAATAGGACATCACAGAAACAGTACATCCAAACAGTGACAATAAAACTGAAGTGAAATGGTGCTTTCTTTTTAGTAGTTTACAATAATTTTGAATATAACTTTTAAATAATTTGTTTCGGTCTACCCAAATAAAAGAAATATAGTTTTATAGAATATTTAATAATATGCCATTTAGCAATTTAAAAATTTATTATCAATCGAATTGTGTCCATACATTACTGTACCCATTTTAATGTCATACGGATAAAAGATATAATTAAGGCCAATATTTTTTTTTCATTAACAAAGATAAAATTTTATTTTATTTATTCAATAAGGTGTTTGTATATGTGTTGGCTGAAAGAAAGGAAAAAATAAATAAATAAAAGATTTAATTAGCTTTTTACATGTTTATCAGTACGTAATAACAAAAGTTATCGTGCAGCAAGAAAATTAAGTGCAATATAATAAGGTGAATTTAAATTAGTTATTTAAGTTGAAAGAAAATAAGTTAGAATATGAATGTCAAAAATTTAATTAACACGTTGACACAACATTCAAAAAATTCTATGGGCTGGTGAATACAATATTTAAAAAAAAAAAAAAAGAAAAAATTTAACTATGTAAGTTTCGAAATATCGCTTGCTTTATCTGACTATTCCCTATGGTGTTATACTGAAGATAGAGTGAACAATACTTTTGCAATGAATTTAAATTAACTTTAAAGACGTTCCTTAATTATTATAACTTCAGAAATGTTGGAAAGAACATGGTGTACTAACGTTCAACAACCAAATAGCAAAGCAGGGGCAATTGGGATTTGGCGACTTTTTTTGTGGCGTCAACTGAGCGATAAGACTCCAAATATAGTAATTCTATTTCTTGTACTTTTTGCAATTCACTTCACTTAAAATCTCAATCCTCAACCCGTTACTTGGCGGACATTGGCGAAAAAAATTTTGGAAGCCCAATCTCAATGGCCCCTTTTCAGCGAATTTACCTGTTCAACTAATTGCAAAGGGAAAGTGCATAGAAATTTATTACAGAGCTGCCGTTCAAGTATTTAAAACATATCATTTCCATATAGTTTTAGATTTATTAAGTTTTTGTATTAAGAAATCAAAATAAATGTAAAACTTTTGTAATAAAATAAATGTACACACTTTTCACTGTTTCTCTTAAAATTTTAATATAATGATTTAAGAATTTATGAAGAGCCAAACGAGGATAAGAGAAATTCACTAATATTGGCGAAAATAAATCAATCATTACATATATTTACATCAGAAGAGATGTTAAAATGATACCTATAAAAACTGTAACATAACAGATATATTTCATGCAAGAAAAATAAATTTCTCTAACTATTTTTAATTAATTAGAGTAATGCAAACAAAACGACATTTAAGTTAAAATTATTTAATCAATAAGTATTATAACTTAAAAGAATTAGAATCACAATTTCAAAAGAGCAGAAAATGGATTTTGCATTTAAGGATTAAGAGAAGAAAATCGAATGTATTAAAGATTCGAAAAGAACGTAACACAAAAATCAGAACATAAAAATTTCCGAAAATATAAGAGGTTTAATTTATTCAAGAGAATCACTTAACATCGAAATTCTCTTGATTAGAAAACTTAAAACTAACAATTTTCACATAAACTAAAAACGACTAGATTAACAATAAAATAAATCAATTTGTTCAAAAGACTAGTGATTATCTAAAATATAGCACAAAAACATTGCACAGTGGTGAGAAAAACAATTTTTGAAAAATCTAATTACAGACATAACATGAGTTAATTTTAGACAACACAATACAATTAAATGATTTCAAAATTTTTACATTTTATAACAATCAAAGATGAACTAACAAAATAGACAATATCAAATAATCTTTGGGAATTTCACGGAATACTTTTATATCCAGTCTTAATTATCAGGAATTATTACATAAGGAAAACTGGAATCTACTGTATACGCATATATGACTAACATGATGTTTTGACATCAAGATTGGGTTTGGCACGAAGTTAGATTCCAGACCTAGACATAAGAATATACTTCTCTTGGCTGATATAACTAAAGTACTTTACTAATCAAAATAGCGATTGATTGATTTATATAAGCTATATATAATAAAGATTTAAAATAACAAAATTAAATTGGCATGTGAAGAGCTGATTCGTGAGCTTGTTTGAACAAGCTAGAAATATTTAAAAATTAAAAGAATTCTTTTAAATGTAGAAAAACAAGCATTTTACTGTTGAAATTACCCTAATTCAAATACATATTTTTTATTCTATTTTGTAACAGAATTCAACTAATTTTTAAAACATTTCTAACTCGTTCAAGTAAGCTATACGCGTAAGCATCTGGCGCATAGAGCGCCAAATCCAGTCGTGACGTCAGAACACCTGATTAGAACAATAATACTAAAGAACAATAATGTAAAACAGGTTCATTCTTGTAAAAATCAAGTTTATAAAAATACTGAAATAATTGCGATAATAAATGATTTAAAAATATTTTTATATATACATAAAAAGCACCAAAAATAAAAATAAATGGAGAATTTTTTTTCAGGGATGAAGAAATCTGTCAGTGTCAAATATTTATAAACTAATATATTGTGCAAAAAGCATAAAAACCAATTTTATATTTCTATTGAATGATTTTTTTAATTTTATTTATAATTTTTATTATTTTTTACTTATCATCATCATATATTTGTTCAAGATTAAGAATCAATGTTCATTCTATTGGGCATTCACAAAACCATATATATTTATATCGTGAAAGTGATTATATGCGCTATTTCTTTTTAGGATCTTCAGTAAAAATGAGTCGTTTGGCATGAAAATAAAGTATAATTTGATTTTATTGAAACATCACTATTCATGAATTTTTATTTTTCTTTACAAAAAGTTAATTTCAAATTTGGTATACTTTTTCTGAAGGAATACTTTCTGAGATACAAGTATTGGTTTGAAAACAAGGACTTTTGGTTTTAAGAGGATAATTAAGGAGATTTGACAAGCAAGTGGACTGGTTCCCGACTATGTCGAAATTATATACTTGTCTATTGCGCATGTTTCATGGCTATGGCTATGGCTATAATGACTTGTCTTACCCAGTGATTTTCACTTGTTTAGCCAAATAACGATGTTCATTGACTTTTAGCGTCAGACGGCCAAATGTTAAATGCATTTTCTTTGTGGTTTAACCGTCAGCTGAAAAGCTTTTGCAGAAATAGAATTATATGGAGAGAGGGGGAAAATACTTGAGATACAAGTAAGTCCACTTATTTATGAAACAAAAAAAATAATATATTGAAAATGGTAAATAAAATGGAAACAAAAATGAAATTGTAATTGATTTAGATTCTTAAAGAGATCAGTCTTTGATTAATTCATACTTTCATCAATTTACATCTAATTTATTTTTGACTCAAGAAATAATTAAACTTTAGAATTAATATACATGCGCCGATACAATGAAATGGTAAAAGTGATTGCAGATATTGTCAATTCAGTCTCTCGTTGAATATCTTAAAGGTTTAAACAGAATGATTACAATAAATAGCTACCTTTCCAACGAGTTTCAATATAAGCCCTATGTCCAATGAAATTGCATAACGTGATGCTATCGGAACCACCGATGGAGTCATTCAATGGACTGCGTGTGGCATTCACCTCATCCAGCAAAAGCGATAAGTGAGCTTGAAGCTGTACTGTCGAAATGTTATACTACGATGCTAACAAGGCTGTCTAGTTGCGCATCATACTTCAGGACAGAATTGTTCTTCAGTTTGAAACGAAAGAATGGAGATTTCGTCCCAACGAGCATAGCTGGAGTCTCCTTCAGCATAAATCTGAAATACATAAATATGAAATATTAAAAATTAAATAGTGCTCAAAGAACGTACCATTCTATTTCAAAGGCGAAGATCCTTTTTATGTTTTTTTCTTTTCTCCACACCTCATCCCCGTACCTAGGATTACGTAGCCCCCTACCAGTTAGAAAGGTGAAGGTGAAACATCGGCTGGCTTTTGCATACCAGGAACAGCTCACCGATGGGTGAAGGAGCAGAACAGTGCCTTCCGGAGGACTTTTAGGTGTTAGGTTCCGAGAGGACTTGTAGGATTTTTTAGGTGTTATGTACTTTTTGGTATTGGGTTCTGGGAGGACTTAGGTGTTATGTACTTTTTTGGTGTTGGGTTCTGGGAGGACTTTAGGTGTTATGTTTTGGTGTAGGGACTTTTTAGGTGTTTTTGGTGACTTGTAGACTTTTAGGTGTTATATTCCGGGAGGACTTGTAGAACTTTAGGTGTTAGATTCCGAGGACAGAACTTTAGGTGTTAGATTCCGGGTAGACTTGTAGGGCTGTTAGTGCCTTTTTATGTGTTTTTTAGGATTTTTAGGTATGAACAGTGCTTTCCTTAACAGTGCATTCCGTAACAGTGAACAGTAGGAATTTAGGTATCCGTTAGGACTTTTAGGAGTTTTTAGGAGAACTTTTAGGGGGTTTTAGTGCCTCGCATGTGCGTTTCATATGGAAGAAAACCCGGAAAACTTCCACCAAGCAACACGACTCTCGATGCAAAACACATTGCCTCAATCGCCATCGAAACTCCTTGTTTCTGAAAACAGTGACTACAACAATTTCGCCAGCGATTCGAACCTCAGCCCTCCTGCGCGCGTTGTCACTAGACCACGAGTCGGGCTTCGCCACGAATTTCATCTTAATATTTTTTATGATTAAAAAATATTAAAAGGAAATTAAAAAAAAAAAATTCGAATATTGGCGATGCTATACTTAACAAACAATTAATACAGAATCCCCAGGACAAAAAAACACCCTTAATAACTTCCGTAATTGTAGCTAAACTTCACAAAATACTATCGTTTAAAAATGCCCGATGATGCAATGCAGTTGATTAATTTCTAATTCGAAAATTTTCCATTATTAACACGTTACTTTTAGTGCAATCGATTCAGCTTGAAGAAATTAGTATACGATAATTTTTTTGTAGAGATCTAATTAAAATATTTCAAGATAAGAGAGTTCAAAAGTGGATTTTCCCAATTGCATATATTGAAAAACTCGAATTCTAATTAATATATATTTTAAAATTGTCTATCTATCAAAAGAGAAAAAAAATTTCCAAAATAAAAAGATAATTTTAATTAAAAATCCTGTAAATATTTTTAAAAGTTATTAAATGCTAAATAACGTTATGAAAAATAATTATTTTCAACTTAGTTGAATTTTAACACGGTTGGTTTTATAGTGTCGTCCTCCTTCAAGATATAATTGTTTTTTTTTTTTTAAGTTATTATGAAAAGGTTTTGAAATATTGATGAAAATATCAATTATGGACAGATTTGAAATTAAAAAAAAAAAAAAAAATTCATTATAGACCGATTTTTGAGCAAACAGGTTTTAAGCTGATGACGGTAGATTATGTTCGGAAAGCGGAAAGTTAACAAGAAAATAATTAAATTCGTTTGCTTAAGTTTCAATTTTTTTTTTTTTTTTTTTTGCATTTTTAGTTAGATTTAGTAATATTTATTATATTTTTTTTTGAAAAATTATGTAATACATTTTGTTAATATTTAATATTTTTTAGTTCTACATTTTTCTAAAACGAAAATTATCATAATTTAACTGAATAAAATATTAATAAATAAAACTATAAAAATATAAATAATTTCTAATATGTCTATTAATGTATGTTTTAAATACATTTTGTAATAAATAAGTAATGAATCCTTTGCTTAACTAGAACTATTAGAATAACTGCTTTCTTTAAATTACAACTGTGCCGCTCTATGACTTAATATAAAATGAATTAAATATATTATAATATGTTTTTTCTTTTAATTATAGCTAATAAACATTAAAATAATCTTTAAAACTGTTCATTTATATTACAGAGTTATACTAATAGTTTAATTTTTGTAACATACATATAATTGATTTTTTTATAAATAATTTACAATACTTTTAAAACTTTTAAAAAAATAATATACAAAGTTTTTCAACATATTATATGAGACTATTAACATTATAACATCATGAGACACTTGTTTAATTGCGTTGAAAAGAAATATACGAAGGATTATTTCAAGATTATAATACACACAAAAAAAAAAAAAGTTAACATATAATATATAATCTTGACATAATTTTTCAATTCCTTCTATTTGCTCACACTTTCCCTATATATATATCTTGTTCAAATTTTCAATCGTTAATAAAATACTTTCTATTCATCCACTCAAGTTCAAATACATTTTTTTTTAACTTGTAGTGGATGACAGTTAATTAAACTTAATTTTAGTTTTTTTTTTTTAATACGGCTTTTCAAATATAAATTCAGTAATTAAATTCCTTAATTAATTAATTTTAGTTTTTTTTTAAATTTAAGTTGCATATATCTACCAATAGATGGCGACAGAACAAACTTAAAAACATGAATGAAAATTATTTATAAAGGACTTTCTGCAATATAGCGAAAAAGTAGGAATTGACTTAAAAAATTTTTTTTTTTTTTTTTTTTTTATTTTTTTTTTTTTTTTTTTTTTTTTTTTCGTTGCACATCAGAAAACATTTTATTTCATTTATGTGTACCATAAAACAAATGAGTGGAAATTTGTATAACTCCCACCCAGTAGTCTGACTATCGACGTGAGACACATATGCAAGTTACCACAATCAGCATCAAGTCTTCTAGTTCCTAAAATCATTGATTGTTGCAAAAGAACGACTGCAATTATTGACATGGATTGATTGGGGTTTTTTTAAAGTTCTTTGTCCATTCTTTTTTATGGGTTTGCTAACAGTGTATACTTATGCGTACTCATGTGTTTAAATTTCGCAAACAAAGTTTTGAATTGTCCAACCCGTGACTATATGGAGGAACACAGCTAGTATGCAGGAGGGATAAGGCTTTAAACTATCCATGACATGCTTTGTAATAGTTTTCAGAAGCAAAGAAACAATGGATAATGTGATAGCGTATATAAGTATTAATATAAACCATTCAGCTCCATTAACATTTAATTCATCTTGACTCAATGAGAGAAAAAAATAATTAAGTATAATTTGTAAAAAAATTCATGAGGTTTGATTAAACAGGGCTTTAGAATAGGAGAGGAAAAACTTGAAAAATTCCATTAAAACTTCTTAACGATGGATTTTAAGTTAGTATATGAAATACAAATATACATTCATTTATAATTATTATTATTTTATGTGTATGAATTATATATTAGTATGTGTATGCATATTTGATTCCATTTGAAAAGAAATATTTATATAAAAAATAACGAAATAAATCAATTTTTTGTTATTATTAGATTAAGATTTTAAATTTTATTGATGTTATAAAATATAATAATATTATGCATCTTCAAAATACCATTTGTAGTTCGATGGATAAAATTTCTAATGTATTTTTAATTCAAAATAAATCCTTTCCAAAATTTTATGCTTCAAATACATAGTGTGTTAACACCATAAATTATTATTACTATTAAATTAACAACTAGCTTTTATTTCGAAAATTATATAAAGATTCAGTTTTAAGATTTTTTCAATAAAGGAATAACTGAAACATTAAAAAAAGGAAAAGAAATAAAGAAATAAAAAAAGTCATAAATTTTGAAGTATAGTGATTAGTAATTGAAAATGAAAGGTATTTTTATTAAATGATATTTGTAGAAGTTCTGAATAAATTAAAACGATTAATAAAATTCATTAAATTTCAAATACTTGTTAATAATTCACAAAATATTAAAATCCATTTCCTAAAAAAACCATTTATAAATCAAGAAAGAAAATTATTTGTTTACTGAGCATGTAATAACAAATTACTCTTTATTGTTGTAAAATTCTACCAGTATTAAATTATATACACATTATAACGTTTACTGCCAGTAATAAAAAATACCTAAACTGGATGCCATAGATTTCCTTTTAAATTAGAACAGTTTAAAAAAAAACAAAATCAATGAAAAATTAACTAAAAAGTTCACTAAAATTAATTAAATTACTAATTTTACTTCACATTAACTAACTACAAAATTAACTAGAAATAACTATCACTATTAAATTAACTTAATAAAATAATATCAGAAATATGAAAAAGGCCATATGACGCGAATATTAATTAAACATTAAATAAATAAATATATGTAGGTTGAAGCTCAAAATAAATATACTAATATATTAAATGAAAACTATGAGCGTCATAAGAACAAAAATAAAATTCTTAAGTACAAACTATAAACGTTAGTAAGAATATTTGGAATTAAAATTTAAAAAAAATAATAATAATATCGTTATCGCAAAAAAAAAAAAAAAAAAAAAAAAAAAAAAGAATTTATTTATAAAATTTTCAAATAAAATATTTGTAAGATTTCTTTATGAGAAAAATAATTAAAAATTATTGCTACATTACTAAACTAAAGAGTTAATTGAAATTAATTACTTAAATTAATTACAAATCATAAACTTTTAAATATGCTATCAATTAATAATTACATGATAATTTAGATAATATTCGTAACTGCCATTTTTTTTTTCCTTTTTAGTCGACTTAACTGCCTTTATTAATTCTACTTAACACAATTTATGTATTTTAAATTTTTATAATATAAATTGAAAACTACCTATTAAAGGAATAAAACATTAAATAATTAATTAATCTTTTATTAAATTTCTTTATTTAGTTTTAAAAAATCGTTTGGCCAATTTTTTTATTTAAAATAAGTTTTTATTATTTCATCAATTGGCAATAAATAAAATATGCAGAAAAGAAAATTCCACTTTTTTATATATTTAAAAATTAATGTTTACTAAAGCTGCCTTTAATCAAAACTCATTAGTTAATAAATGGAAACTGGCACAATTAAAGACCAATGGCGATCATCATTGTTAGTTTTTATTTGCATAGCATTGGCTTAGAAAATTTAATGCACTCACAAAAAGAAATAAAAAAAATATGTAATTTTACTAAGAGGTCTCATATTGTATTTTTTAACCATTTATCATTCACTTAATCATAGAAGATAGTTATAGAAAATTATATTGTTTCTAGTGGTATAAGTACGATAAAACAATAATGTAATTATTATTATTTTTTTAATTTTTGATTTTTTTAATAAAATCTTAGAAATGTATGTTTTCTTAATAATCATAATAAAAAACATTAACATAATATTTAATTAATGAATGAGACGATTGTAATTTTAGACGCAATCTCTTTATTGTATCGCTGAATATAATACGAATTAAGTAAAAAAAAAAATTGGTGGGTGTATCGTTTATTATTAGCTGACACAATCGCATTAAAAGTATTGGGTTCTTAAATGGAAAACATCCAAAATAGTAGTTAATTAATTTTGTTAATATTGCACCATAGTTAATTTCCAGCAATACCATTCATGTGAAGATCTAACGATAAATGCGAAATTTGTTAAAGATATCCCATTTTTCCATTTTTTTTGGGGGGTGACTATACATGATTACTTTATCATATGCTATAATGCTTTACACAGTATTCGATAACTTCAAAAAATATTATCAATACGCACGACAAATCATTATTAAACTGTAAATATGGTAATATGGTATCATGAAATATCCGAAGTAAATTTTTAACATTGAGGGAAATTACGAGCAAAATGAGAGCAAATCACAGGCGTTGGAACCCCCTCCCTCCTATTTTTAAGGTGTTCTTTTAATAAAAAAATATTTAAAAAAAAAAATGCCACTGTTTGGAAATTCTTTAGCAGAAATAGATGTTTTTCCAAGAATCTTCAATCTTTCAAGAACCAAGTTCATGTAATTTACTAAAGATCTGCAAACATATATTTTACTAATTTAATAATATGTTTTTTACGAAAAAAAAATTTTCATTTGATTTATGATTAAATTAAAGATAAATACAACAATTTTCCAACAGTAATTTTAACAACAATTAATATAAATATAAAAATAATATGCAACATATATTTTTTTTTTCTATTTTTATTAACCATTAATATTAACCAGTTAATAAAACATACTTCAAAAAATAAAAAAGAGGAAAAAAGAAATTTTTTCTTTATCAAATAATTTTTATAATTTGAGATGTGAAATTTGTAGACGAAAATATATTGAATAAAATAATCAGCAAACTTTAGCATAAAATTTACTTTTCTGACTTTTATATATATTAAAAAAAAAAATCCTTTTTCCTATTTTATATTTACAAGAGATTTTTTATTCTGGTATTGTTCTAAATTAGTTGCGATTACCTTCCTCCCATGAAAATATTTTAGAATTTTTTTTTATCGAGATAAATCAACCGCCATATGTAATCTAAATAAATCAGTTATCTTGAAGTGATTATTTTATAAATTAATTACAAATTAATAAAAAAAGTCAAAGAAGCAAAGAATAAATCTCATTAAAAATTAAAACACAAAATTCACAGAAAATTGAACACAATTCTCAAATATGCATATTCCCTTTCTCTTGTGTAAAAAAGAAAGAATTAAAAATTAAATTAATATTAAAAAAAGATTTTTCAATTAGATTATATTTTGCATTAAAATCTACTTTTGTCATTAAATCAACGGTAATCTGGAATAATGTCAGCTAATGAGTTTGATTTTAAAAAAAAAAAGATTAAATTAACTCAGATGACTGCAGATTTTTTTTTTTTTTTTTTTTTTTTTTAATCCCACTTATTCTACATACATTTCTTTTATTTCCAGGGAACTTATGGAAATGTAGCCATGATATAGCATAAAGGTTTCAAAAAGTATAGTATGCTTACAAATCTGAATAAAAGGATATTAATGTTTTGACAATGAAACGAGAAAATGAGACATATTTTTTTGGTTTGTTTAGATAATTGAAATTTATGGTACATCTTACAATAATTATGACCGATAATTCTATTCTGTAACATCAGATAAAAATTTGCTTAAGAGCCAAATGCTGCAAAATCAATATGTGTAGGAGTTTAGTGCAAAAATTAACCTTTCGCCAAATCCATAAGGATTGATATAATTTAAAGAAGTGGAACTTAATACCTTAGGTTGAAGTATCTGCGTCCGATATTTAACCTTTTGATTTTCCTCCTATTCTAAAGGTAAGTAACAGTTCTATTCAGAGAACTAATTCTACAATTTATTATAATATTGCACGTGGTTCCTCGTCTCATATTTAATAGTTATAAATATAATTTGCTTCAAAAGCTGTTTTATTATACAGACATAATTTGATCTGCACTCAGATGTACTCTGCCCTGTGTGGCAACTTTTGCCACGTGTACTTGATAATCCTTGCAAGAGGGAAACTATGAAGCATGTTTTCCTATTCGATGGGAAATTCATCAGATTGAAATTGGTTGATTCAAGACCTCATTTAGAATCGGTATAAACTGATTTGGAAATTACATTATAAATGTATAATAGATTTTTATAGATTTATGTTGCTGTTGTGTTAAAATAAAATAATGAAAAGGCAAATCGGGGTCACATTTGAAAGGACAATGTATGAACACGCACTTCAGCATACGTGTGATAGTCCATCACACCCTGATTCTATAAATCAGAACGTATAAACTATTTTTAGCGTAATAGCACTGGATAACCCATCACGAACATATATATATATGCTTAAAGATACTGAGACTGTTATTCTTGATCATCAAAGCCAAGATATGCTTATTATAGGTAATTCCTGATTGGCACAAAATCTTAACATTTTCTGATGAGGTACAATCACATTACTATTCTGATCTGATATATTTATATTAATCTGAAGCAATTTTTTTGCACTAATTTTTTTTTTTTTTTGTTTGGTATGACACGAAGTAGCAAAACATTTTTCGCATTTTTAGTTTAACAGTTATTTAGTTTCGCAGTTAAGTTCCATTTTACCTAAAGCAATAGAAAATCTCATTTTAAGACCATAATGATTTAAAAATAATATAACAATAACATTAACAACATATAATAATTTTTATTTTTATATATTTAATTAAAAGTAAAAAACAAAAAATTTCAGTAAAACCACAAAAAGTTTATCATATAGATTGATGACATATAATTTTTAAAGCAAATAACTTAACAGTGAAGCAATACTTAATAAAAATTAACAAAAGCAATAAAGTTGAGAATAGTGTTGAATAAGTGCACCTTTAGATAAAAGAAACGACGCAATTATTCGCCATCGTTATTATCACAATAAAGCAATATTACAAAATCCGTAACACAATGTAAAAAAATTGCTAATTTAAGAAAGTCTATGAAGCAAAAATGATATTTTTTTTTTTTTTTTTTAAAGTAGCATGCAAAATAAAATTCATTCTTTCTCCCAGCGAACAAAAGACAGAAGAAAAAAAAATAAGTGAAATGTAAAGTGTACTTATTTGAACAAAGGGGAAAACCCTCCATATCATAAATAAATATCATTGGCACTCAAAATGCAGGCTAAAATCATGGACGAAGAAGAGTCAAGTCATCTACTTCTAGGAACACAAGGAAACTTTTTGCCCCGTTAACAACATTTTGCCTTCTATCCAAAACTTCTTGTCTATAAAAGTCAGTAAAAAGAGGGACTAACGCCATTATCTCAACAGAAGCACTTTCGTCTCAGAACAATGAATTGGAAGAAAAATTGGCCCACCGAAAAGACAGAAAATTCCGGGCACAAGATCGGACTATCTTTACAGAAGGACTTTCATTCAAAGAATGCAGTGAACAGACTTAGAAGAGAATAGTCATTGCTAATGAGTTTCATTCCCTTGAATATAAACAACCCGAGAAGAGTTTTATTTCTGTTTTTTGTAATTAACTTAAAAAAATACAAAGAAGAATCTCACCTGCTGTTTTCAATTTGGGCTCGATTTAGCTCTTTTCTAATTAAAATACGTGAAAAGAAAATTTAATTTGATGTTAATGCGTTTAAACATAAGTGTATAAAATCAACAATGCTAAAAAAAGCTCTCAGAAATAATTTACTTATTCATTCACCAATAAGATGCAAAAACTACATCTGAGAATAGGATCCACGTTACCAGAAATACAAATAAGGTCGAAATTAATTTAAATCTACAGTTTATATTAATTAATCAGTTAACAAATTATAGTCACATATATATAGAGAGATGAAAACATTACTTTTACATACAATTGAAGCCATTCACAATGCTATAGATACTACATTCATAAATGATTTTTATTTGAATAGAAAAGGTTTAGTTGTTTGATATTCAGTTTGAGATTATTTAAAACTTACTTGAGAATTGTAGGTTTGGGATTTCATGCAGATACTAAATTATGTAAAACACGTCGTAAAATATATTTAAGTTCCCATTTAGTATAACATTCGTAAGCACATGCCTGTTTTGATTTTATAAAGAATATAAATTGTATGCTTACAATGAATAGGACAAAATTTCATGTTATCTTTAAAAATAATTATGACCTATCTTTTATTTAATTTTATCAACCATTAATAAAAAGTATTAAACATGGACAAACATAAAAATAGTTATACTAAATTTGAATTCAAAAACTAAAGAAAAACTGTTTTTTAAAAAGTATTAGGAAAAATATCTTTTTTTTAATATTTATTTCTGCTTTACAACTGTGGGGCTCATATCGAACTGTAATAAAACAGTCCGCTGACAGATAATAAAGAGAGGCATCATTGCCTTCTATGAGGACTTCTAGGCATAACTGTCCGAAAATACTGAAAACCCCATCAGATAACCTAAAAACAACCATCAGATAACCAAGATGCAAGGCGCTTATACACACATCTGAATCGCCACGTTATAATATTATTATTATAATATTATTTAAAAACTGTATTAACATCCAGTGTCATCCACTACAAGTTCAAAAAAAAATGTATTTGAACTTGAGTGGATGAATAAAAAGTATTTTATGAACGACTGAAAATTTGAACAAGATATATATATAGGGAGAGCGTGAGCTAATAGAAGGAATTGAAAGAAAAAAAAAAGAACAGCAATCTCGAATTACAACAAAATAATAAAAAAAATAAAAAGATAAATAATAAAAAAAAAGACGAAAAATAATAAAAGCAAATATATTAGGCTATATTTCAAATTTAATTAAAAACTTTTTGAAAATTTAAAATTAAAAAATATAGAATACATTAACAAGAATACTCAAACACGATCGTTTCAAATTTCAAACGTAAAAAATTAAGAATAATAATAACCAGAAAAATAAGCTAAATTAAAATCAGACGATTTTTTATATTGTTGCCAATTTGCAGTTACATTATTTTAAAAATTGAACAATATATATTAAATGAATAATAAAAATATTTGATAATAAAATAAAAGTAATTAATAATTAAATGAATAAAATAATAATTGAATAATAAAATAAGCATTAATTAATTAATAATTAGTTATGAGAAAAAGAGATTATTAACTAATTATTAATTAATTTTTGATGAGCAAATGAGAAGAAAGAGCAGCGTGAATATATGAATATTTCTCCCATATAAAACTAAAATTGATTAATTTAATTTAATTAATGAATTAATATTTGAAAAAACTGTATTAACATCCAGTGTCATCCACTACAAGTTCAAAAAAAATGTATTTGAACTTGAGTGGATGAATAAAAATGTATTTATGAACGATTGAAAATTTGAACAAGATATGTACAGGAGAGTGTGAGCTAATAGAAGGAATTTAATAAGACCTATTTTGTCTTTAATAGGTTGCCAATAAAATTTAATTTCAAATAAAAAAAAAAAATATTGCATATTCATAAATGATAATATATTCAACGACTATAAAAATACACTATTTATAACGGATAGTCACAGTATTTAATTAGTCCATATTAACAAAGATCAATATTGATAAGGAAATATTATTGACTATTTATCGGACAGAAATAAATTAGAATTATAAAAGGAAACTAAATAATTTTTTATTTCATCTTTGCTTGAAATAGTAAGCAATTTTTAAAATAAATTCTTTTTTATAGAAAGTTTCATTCGCATAAAACACATAAGTCAAATTTTTATAGATACAATTTATAATGTCACTTTGTGTTATGATCTTTGGTGTATAGGTAAAATATTTCCGTCATTTCCAGAATAAAGATTATAAATAAAATAAATAATTATTTATCACGCTTAAAATAAATATTTTTTTGCATATAACTGGTAAATTAAACTGGATGTTATGTTCATATGCATAAATTCGTTCAATAAATTAATTTACTTCAGAAAATGTGTTAGAATATCTACAAAATT
This sequence comes from Caerostris extrusa, assembly GCA_021605095.1. Lineage (NCBI taxonomy): Eukaryota > Metazoa > Arthropoda > Arachnida > Araneae > Araneidae > Caerostris > Caerostris extrusa. Next base: position 58,775 of record BPLR01003918.1, read on the forward strand.
AATAAAAGCAACCATATATGAATAAGAAAATTAAATATAATAATGAATAATCTTGAATAATTGCACCTTTAGATAAAAGAAACGACGCAATTATTCCCCATCATAATCACAATAAAAGCGATATTACAAAATCCATAACATTTTCCATCAACACAATACAATGTAAAAAATGTGCTAATCAAAGAAAGTCTATCAAGCAAAAAAAAAAATATATAATTTTTCTAAAAATAGTATGCAAAATAAAACTTATTCTTTTTCACAGCGAAACAAAAAGACAAGACAGACGAAAAAAAGAAAAGAAAAGAAGAAAAAAAACTAAGTGAAATATAAAGTGTACTTATTTGAACAAGGAAAACACAAATTTCCCAAAAATAACTAATGCCGTCAGAAAAAGAAGAGGAAATAATAATGACAAAAAGAGCAACTCAATCAAAGCCATTTTTTAACCCATACTTGACTGCTTAAAATTTACATGAAGCACTCGACGAGACCAAACACTGACTGATCCTCGCTTGGGAGGTTAATGTGAGAATCTCTCCAAAAAGAATTGATTTTGTCATCATCAAGTTAAAAAAAAAAAAGAAAAAAGTAGGGTCTTCTTGGATTTGAAGAAGGAGAAGAAAAAAAGAGATTTTTGTGGTCGGGTTGGAAAAAAGGAATAAAAACAGAAGGCGAAGCCAGGAGATACTCGCGTTTCTTTTTCTTTGAAACTCAATTCTGGAATACAAAGCAGTCGCCTCCTTGAATAACTTAACTTTTGGTTGGCAATCGCCAAAGAAATAGTCGGATGTGTTTTGGGAAATGGTTGTGGGTTATCTCGAAATATCACCAGCCATCATTTCGCTGTTGACAGCATATTTTGTAGAAACAGGCTGCAAAAAATGCCAAAGTTTCGTTCTGTAAAATGATCTTGAAGAAGAACAATAGAAAAAGAAATTCATTAAATTAAAATGAGAGTTTTCAACTCGGGTATTTTCGTTCTTATGCATAAAATTCGTTCAATAAATTAAGAATCTATTATACTTATATCCAAATTAAGTTGCTTCAGTAAGGATATCAGTTCAATAAAAAAATTTATATGAATAAGACCATTTTATTACAAAGATAATAATGAATAATATTGAATCATTGCACCTTTAGATAAAAGAACCGGTGCTGTTACTATTATTCACCATCACGACCACAATAAAGCAATATTACAAAATCCGTAACATTTTCCTTCACACAATACAATGTAAAAAATGTGCTAATTAAAGAAAGTCTACCACGCAAAAAAAAGGGTAATTTTTCTAGAAATAGCATGCAAAATAATATTTATTCTTTTCCGTCGACTAACAAAAGAAATGACAGAAGAAAAAGAAAAGAAAAACTAAGTGAAATATAAAAGTGTACTTATTTGAACAAGGGAAAACACAAATTTCCCAAAAATAACTAATGTCGTCAGACAAAAAAAAGGGGCTGGAAATGATAATAAAAAAAAGAGCAACTCAATCAGAGCCATTTTTTAACCCATACTTGACTGCTTAAAATTTACATGAAGTACTCGACGAGGCCAAACATTGGCTGATCCTCACTTGGGGGGTTAATGTGAGAATCTCTCCAAAAAGAATTGATTGTGTCATCATCAAGTTAAAAAAAAAAAGTAGAGGCTTCTTGGGTTTGAAGAAGAAGAAAAAGATATTTTTGTGGTCGGGTTGGAAAAAAAGGAATAAAAACAACCGGAGTCGCAGCCAGAAGATACTCGCGTTTTTTTTTCTTTGAAACTCAATTCTGGAATACAAAGCAATCGCCTCCTTGAATAACTTAACTTTTTGGTTGACAATCGCCAAAGAAATAGTCGGATGTGTTTTGGGAAATGGTCGTGGGTTATCTCGAAATATCACCAGCCATCATTTCGCTGCTGACATCATATTTTGTAGCAAGAGGCTGCAATAAAATGTCATTCGTTCTGTAAAAAAAATGATCCCGAAGAAGAACAGTAGGAAAAGAAATTCGTTTCCTGTGATGAATAGGACTACAAAATAAATCGACTATATCGAATCAAATATTATTCATTAGTATAATTTATAGAGTTGCAAATAGCAAGTTGTCGAAGTTTTATGCAACAGAAGTAATTTTATTGCTTCAAAAAAAAAAAAAAAAAAGGTAACTTTAAAATAACAAAAGTTAATTCAATGACAATAACGAGAAAAAGATACAAATAGGGAGAAAATATGAAAATTGTAAATTAAAAAAAAAAAAGGTATCTGTCTCTCTTAACTTTTCTATAGATTAATTTTAAGATATTCTTGTTATTTTAAAAATACGTTAAACTATTTGTTAAGTGCATATTTCAAAGTAATTATTTATTAAATTTTTTTTTTTTTAATATTAATAAATCTAGTAAAAAAAAATTAACTATTTTTAACACATAAAACTATTTGTTAAGTATATATTCTTGAAAGTATTTATTTATTAACATTTTTTTTAAAAATATCGACGAATCCAGTAAAAAATCAAACTACTTTTAATGCATAAAAACTTTATTAAGTATATATTCTTGAAAATATATATTTATTAAAAATATTAATTTCTTTTAAAAAATATCGATGGATCTAGTAAAAAAAATTTAACAAACTATTTTTATTATGCTAAAACATAAAATTAATATTATTAAGATACTTTTTATATTAATTTTTCACATTTTTAATTTTTATGGTTCAAAATTGCGAATGAATTTATTTCTATTGTAGCAGTAGATGCAAGAAGCAAAAATAGACAAAATGAAAAAGACATTCTGATTTAGAAACAAACTTTTTCATCGTATCAGAGATATTTTGTCTTAAGCAATAAAATAAGAATTCAAACTTATAGATTGCTGTAAGCTGATCTTTTATTTATTAAAGAACATTTTCGATAGTAAAAAAAAAAAAATAATTTAAAATTACATTGAGTATAATTTCTAAGTTTTATAACATTATATTTTATAAACTTAGATTAGACATGCACGCCTTAATAAGAATGTTTACTCACATTTTTCATTAAAAGAAATTATTCTTCTAAAATATGTTTTTGCAGTTTTGTTAAACAGTATGAACGATATTTGACTATATTACGATATAGTTAACGGTACTTGACGTTAACACCACCACTTTTTGGTTTCAAAGGAAAAAAAATTATAATTCATAAATGCTCTCAGGTAAACTTTTCCTGGAAAAAAAAAAAATAATCGTAAATATACATATATTCCCCATTTTTTTTTTTTTTTTTTTTTTTTTTTTGCCTTGTATTATCTTCAATTTGTTCTAATTTATGTTGTTGTCGTATCCGTCATTGAAGGAGAGAAGAGGGGTGCAGCTTCTGTTTTCGATGGAGCACCCGGAGGTAGAAGCGTGACTTGGCTCCGTGACTCTGAAGAAAGAGGGCAGTGCCTTCATAGGGGAAACTACCCCGCACGTGCGTATTGTATGGGAGAAAACCCGGAAACTTCTCACCAGATAGTTCGACTAACGAGGCAAGATACTGAACATCCCAAGCGCCAATCGAGTCTTCTCATTTTTTGAAACAATTTCTACAACAAAGCCGCAAGTGGATTTTACTTTCGTCCTAATGCTCACCAGAGGTGCTCGTTGCCACTGAGCCACGAGTCAGCAATTCTAATTTATAGTTCCCCTTAATCTATAAGAATTTGTTTATTTTAGAACCTTGAAGCAAAATATCAAATGGGATTCAATGACAAATCAAGTTTCAAATTACTAACTTTTAGAGATATGAACAGCTTTAAAAATTAATATATTTGAATAATGATTTGCAAATATACAAATCAAACTTCTATGTAATCACTCTTAGATATTGCAAAATCGTTATTCTAAACATTCAATTTCAGTAGAAATTAAATAAAAAAAATATATCAAACTATTTATTTTCTCAACAAATTTCAAAATTAAAAACACATGGAATATTTTCGGTAAAATAACACAAAATTCAGAAATCTATATACCATATCGTGAAAAGCAAAAATAACATTCAACAAACTCATGACAGATATGAACAGAAAAGTATCCAAAGAAAACAAATGAATTATGCAAAAGCTTTCATGATTTTCACGATAAATCATCCGCTTCGTTTTCACCTGAAAAATGTATGGTGATTTCTTTGGCGATTTGAAAAACACTTTTAAATTCAAATATTTTATTCTTTGAAAACAAAAGGTCACAAAAATATAGTCATATACAGTTGTTTAATATGACATCACTAAATGGTCACCAATTAAAGACGCTTCGTTTTTACTGTGCTACTGAAACTATTAACAATCATAAAAAATTAAAATTAATTTTATTTCTTACAATAAATAAATCAGCACATGATTGAAAGACAATCTATTATAGTTCTAACAGAGGTGGGAAGTCGGCCAAAAAATCTCTGACTCCAAAGTCAGATATTTTTAAAGACTCTCGACTCCTCACTCCGTTACATAATTTTATGCGCGATGATCTTCACTAATTGATTTAGATTAATTTGTGAAATAAGGTTCGATAAATTAAGTATAAAGATTCATAACAAATTATATTTTACAATTTTAGTGGAGTAATATTTGAAAAAAGTTGGCCTAATGGCCGAGTGACTAGGGCTCTGGTGCTCGGTGACACAGTTTTATGGTTCGAGTCCCGGCGGTGCCATGAATGTTTGTGGTGCTTCGGGATCCACTTTAAACAGTAGATCCCGGTCTAATATGACTGTAGAGCGTTGGGCTGGCAACCCTATCCCGTAAAAAGAAAACATCTCCTGTCTCGAAATCTGCCGGTAGACAGACAGTCTTGGGACTGCGCTATTGAAGAAGATTTGTTTTGGTTCAATTTTTCGCTCTACGATCAGTTTTTGCATACTTTAGGCTAATTAGACAGGTACCTACAGCTGAACGTGGACCACTAACAAACAACCATACCACTGCCAGAATTCCAACATGAAGCCTGTGGTACCAACGGCCAGAACGCTAGTCAATTGGCCATCAAGCCACCCAATGGAGAAGTATTCTGATATTTCGGTGTTCTAAATTTTCTTACACAAATTACATTTGTCCTATAAAAAGTAACAGCATAGTTAATGGTTAACAATATAGAAAACAACAGCAAAGTATTATAGAATAGCTTAATATAGCTTACGATTTCAATAGGTTATCGATAACTATATTATTTTAAATTCCGTCATAACTTTTAATTTAAGCTGCCAGAAGTCTTTAAAAAAAATATATTAGCTTAGAGAAAGCAACAGCTGCATCTTAAAAATGCTTCAATAAACAATATCACTCTCTTTCTTCCCGATTCTGCTTTTCTTGCAAAATATTTGGAAAAAGAAAGAACAAATGAAGCAAGAAAAATGAACCCGGAAAAGGAAAAGAATTTAGTGGAGACGACATTGTCGGACAGTTCATTTCCTTGTTTTTATTGCTGGAATGAAAAAAGGCAGGAGAGAACGAAATATGTGGTCCCATGTCTTATTCAAACTTCAATCGTAAAAGTAACTCGACGGGAGACACGATTTGCTAATTTATTTCCTCACTGCCTTCCCATTTTGGATCGTGAAAATAACAAGAGAAGGAAGAAAAAAGATAAAAGAGCTTTCCAGATTTAAAAGAAAAAAAAAAAAATTAACAATAGATGAAAAATGGCAAGAGAAACAAAATTTGAGTTTAATAACAATGGAGTATGATGTTTGAAAGAAATAACAGAAAAATAAATAATGTACTAGAAAACGATTTTTCTTTTAAAAAAAAATCTTCGAAAAAGAAATAAAAAAATTCTTCCAGATGAATAGAACAAAAAATTAATTAAATAGTTGAACTAAGTATTTTATGCCTACATCAATAATATTTGTAATAGCGAATTTAATTTTTGTTTACATTCAATTCAATATTCAAAAATATTGTAAACGTTATGAATCTAATGCAATGCGAGTTGTGTGGATTTGTTTCATTTAAGTCTCTAACAAAAGAGAAAAAGGAAACTCTTAAATTTGCTCAGATGAGAAAGTTTAAAAATGAAAAATTTCAAAAATATGTTTTAAAAACGAGAATAATATATAGGTACTCAAAACAAAATAATTCCACGCACAAAAAGAGGTATCATCCTGCTTGGTTTAGTTTGGTTTGTCGCTCTACGGTCGTCTTTTTGCATATTTTAAGCTGATTAGACCGAGACCTACAGTTTAACGTGGATTCCGAACGACTAACAAACATCCATGCCAATACCAGGATTCGGAACTGAAGCCTGTGGTACCAAAGGCCTGAGCGCTAGCCAATCGGACATCAAGCCGCATCATTCTGCTTGAGATGTAGTTATCGTGTTTTATTCGTAATTGTCGAATTTCTAACAATATTTAGATATAAGAGCACATAATATATGTGATGAAACGGGTGTAATATTTCTTGGTCTAGATGTTGCTATCTACCAAGGAAGATAAGAAAAAAAAAAAAAAAACATATGCAATGCATGTTTGACGTCTTAATAACAGAAAGTCAAACATTTATTACAAAAATATATAGAAAAATGTGCTTTTCATCTATCTTTTTTTTTAATTAAAAAACTTTTTCTCGTAAAATATTTTGCCAGTAACATTCTCACTTCTTGCCTGTTTCTGATAAAATAGAAATCTCACATATCATATTTGTTACTCCAAATTAGGTTTAATTTAAATCTAATACATTTAAAAATAGATCTATGAACGATATTAAAATATTAATCTTCGATTAAAATTAAATTTGATAAAAAAAAAAAAAAAGTTCCTTTAATGAATATTTTTAAGTCAATAATTATTCTACCATTTATTTTACTGGAAAAGACGATTACAAATTTTGTTAAAGAAAGTATATGTGTTTTTCTATATTACGAATGCATAAGTTTTTATACTTAAATTCTTATATCAAATATTATAGGGCTAATAATTGAAAATAATAAAATGTATTTCCCAACCCATCATAAATCTCAGTTAATGCATTCCAAGATATCTTTGATATTATAATTGAATCAAAAATTATTTCGATCCATAAAAAAAAAAGCAACCTGTTTGCCTTCTCAAGTAAGAATATAAATGAACCACACTTCAAGCTCAGCCATATTAAAATGCAGACTCCAGAGCATTTGACAAACCAGATATTTCGACTAAAATTATTCTCAAGTTCCACCCTAGGAGAAAGATAGCAAGCCACTACCACCTGGTGCAAGTTATGAAGGAGACTATCAATCATGGAAAAAAAAAACCATACCATATCTTATCTTTGTCAGTTACATTGAAATGCAACAACAACAAAAAATCGCTAGAAAATTTTTCTACATTTTAGAATGGAAATTCACGCATCTTATTTAAAGCTTACTGTAAAACTCAACAATGTTTAGGATCTTGAGATCTACAACCACCTGCAGCCAAAATAATAAAATTTTTCATTAAAGTCTATTTTATAATCAAACAGTCAAAGTAAAAAAATATAAAAAACAAATACATTTTTTGAAAGCTAACATGTAAATAAATTTTATGTATGAAATATAAACAATCAGTTATCAAACAAGATAATAACGTATTTAAATACATTTAAATAATTATTCATCTGAAAGATTTAATATTTTATTTTCGCAAGTAACAGAAATATCAAATCAAATATATTAATATAAAATTCAAAGATCAAATATATTATTATTTTGATCTATAGATCAACGTATCATCTATTACGTTTAAAATTCAGATCAGATCTATTGCGTAAAAAATTGACAGTTGCCAAGTCAAAACTAATTAAAATAGAGCAACGTAAAAAGAGAGAAATTTATTTTCGGTAGGGTTTAATTTCAATAATAATAATTTTCATGTTTAATCATTTACATTTTAAATTAAATAATATCAAAGAGAAAAAAATTAAATGGAAAATATTCCACAATAACTATTAAACTTTTTTTTTCTTTCAAACTGCTTTGAGCAGCGTATACCTGACTAGCACTCTTTTAACTAATCGATTCGTCCATTTTGCTTTTAAACCGGATGTTTAACTTCCCACACAATCGATAGTTGAACTATACATTAGATTTTTCAATAAAAATCTGGTTTTGTCGACATAACACTAAATTATAACTACAGTATAAAATTTCAAAGCTACAAAAACGATAAAAATAAAGCAAAACTACAATAAATAAATATAAAAAGGCAATAAATTAAAATATATATTTTTTTTATTTAGAAATAATTAAACTATAAACGATAAAAACGATAAACGACAATAAGTTGCAAAACATTTGTATTGGCAATAAATAAATATAAAAAATAAGGCAATAAATTAAAATATATATATTTTCATTTAGAAAAATTTTAATATTTAAATTTGGTCACTTTAATAAATCAACAACCAAATTAATCAAATGCTTCCATTTTTATGAATTTGCAAGAATTGTTTCAAATTAAGGTGAAATGAAAAAATAAACATGAAATCGGTAATAAACGATTTTTTTATTATTATTATTATAAAAGGTCCCTATTTAAAAGTCACCTATGTGATAAAAATTGTAAAATCAGTGGGTCATAACTAGGACGTTTATTGACCAGAGATGAAAGAATAAACATGAAATTGGTAATAAACGATTTATTTTTAGTATTATTTTTTTTAGATTCTACTTATAAGAGGTCACTAATTATCAGTTACCTATTTGATAGAAATTAATAAAATCAGTGGGGCATAACTAGGATGTTTATTGGCCAAAGTAGTAGGATCCATTTCTAAATAATTTTTTTAAAAAATGGAGTTTGAAAATTTTTATTCAATATTTTAAATTTTTAGTTAACTAATAGACGATCCCAAAACGTAGTGATTAAAGCTATATTTCGAAAGTCGCATGTAGTCATTATAAATAATACATCAAAAATTTTATAAATTAAAAAGTATTTCCTATTAGAAACATATTTTTACAAAGTTACTTCTTTCATTTAAAAATTCTTTAGTTTTTACCTTATAAAAGGTCTTGTTAAGCATTTTTTTTTATTGTTTCTAAATTTGGTTTCTTCATATGCATGCGTTTCTGACGAAATATTCGAGATTGAACCAGAAGAATTAAAGAAAACCTAATCCCATTCTGCTAGAAGAGAAAAATTTATTTGCAATAAATACATAATATTCTACCTGAATAGAAAACTCAATTAGAATTCTTTTTTGGAATGATTTACTTACGAGGAATTGCAGAATTGGAAAACAAAAGTTACGGGAAAAGGAACATAATAATAATAATAATAAATTAAAGAACTTTCTAACTTTGAATTATAAAGTTGACCGCCTATATCTTCAACAAAAAAAAAAAAAAAAAAAAAGAAAAGAAAAAGTGAACGATTTTCATAAAATTGAATAAATCCTAATAAAGTGAATTAAGTTTTAATAAAGTTGTTAAAGTTTTTATTTAGTTAATTTTAATAAAGTGAATAAAGTCCTACTACCGAAGTTCTTTATGTATTCAAAATTCTCCGTCATTCCAAAATTTCGGTATTCAATGATGCCTACTGATTCTATTGTTTAAACCATAAATATCAACCTGGCTCTTGTAATACTTTCTCTACTTCTACTATTTTACAAACGAATAATTAAATGCGATCCTGGCATTTATCATAAATTTAATAATTAACGCATAAATATAAGGGTGCATCTTATTTTCCTGCAATCACAAAAATAATTTTGTATCATGGACCTTTCAAATATAGGATGATATCAGTTCAAAAAGCAGACGACCATAACTTTAAATATTATATTTTAAACACAGGGTCACGAACAATCACGGTTTGGTTTGTCGCTCTACGGTCAGTTTGTGTACACTTTAGGTTAATTAGACTGGGACCTACAGTTTAATATGGATTCCGAACCACTCACAAACATCCACGCCATCGTCAGGATTCGAACCTGAAACCTGTGGTAGAAAAGACCAAAGCGCTAGCCAGGCGCGAATAATCATGGAGACGATGCAGAGAAACAAAACAAGCAAAGGACACACATTTACATAGACAAAATATAGTTCAGAAACGTTACGCTTGCGCGTCAATTCATTACATAAATTTTTATTATCGCCAACACTGATTCCATAGGTGGCACTAGCAGTCCATCATAGTTACAGTTGATATCGTCCGATTTTGTTTATTACAATTTTAATTATTCCTGTTTCTCTTATTCAATAGCAGCTTCGGAGCCCTCAATTTTTTAAGAAAACGCATGCAATTGAAAAAAAATTAACATTGGAAGACAATTATATTTAAAAGCAAATACAATTTTTCGTACTATTCATAAATGTATATATTTTCTAGCAGAAAAAAAAAAAAATAAGGCGGTGGATTCTACTATTTTGACAATATTTTAGTCACGACCTACATGTAATAGAAACTTCAAACAATTACTTGTTGTCTATTTGTCGGAAACATAAAAATTAATGTCATATAAGCAATCAAGTACATTAAATTATGCGAATAATTTTAAGCCTAAAAGATACAAAACTGACTTTCCTTTCTAAATTATGTCCAAAATTGATTGTGAAACTAACATTGAATTTAGTTTCTTATTGAGATCGAATTTTTTATTTATTTATTTTTTTTTTTTTACAATGATCAAGAACTACAATCATCATCATTACTATAAGAACGTCAATATTTAAAGATAAAAATTTAATATTTCTATCATATTAATACATAATAATATATTACATATGTAAAAACTGAAAAACGCTCAATTAATTTGCTTACAAATATTAAATGTTCACAATGATTTAAAAAAAAAAAAAAAAGCTTTTTTTTTAAAATCAAAAGCTTGAATGGATGATTAGAATAGGTCGTTTATAGATGGTATAAATGGCCTATAATTTTAAAAATTATAATTTTACTTATAATCTTTAAAATTAATTTTAAGAAATATGGGAAAATTAAGCATAAACTCCATTTTAATAATCATTTTATTAAAAATAACAGCACCAATTAAAACCCATAGCAAAAGATTAAGACAATAAATCGGCAACTGTAAAAACCATTTTAATAAATAAAAAGAAATCTAAAATGAGATAAAAAAAAAAAATTACAACTGTAGAATAATTCCTTGAAAAATAATAATAAAGGTCCACTAGTGATAACGGAAACAAAATGGCGTTCTTTTAAATTTTCTTTTATGAAGAAAGATGAATTTAAAAGATACGATAGACAAAGTTAAGTGCGTCACATAAGATAATAATAATAACAGTAACAAATTCTTTAACTCTCATTTTTCTGGAGTCAAGTACCGTGCGAGGGCATACCTTTTTATCAGATGCTCAAGATAATAAATTTAAATAAAACAATAATTAAAAAGCTCAGTTTGGAGATACTCTTTTGTTATTAAAATCATTTTGTTGTTAAGAGTGTGGGGTTTATTTTCATGTTTTAATAATTGAGTTTTCAAGACATTGCAAACTGACTTCAAAAGTGAAAAAAAAATTCCCTTGTACTTAAAAAAAGGTTTAAAATATCGAATGTCTTTTAAAGAAAAAAAGATTTATATTAAAGAAATAGTTCTGTATAAGTTTTTTACGATATTTTACTAATCTACGCAATGTGATGTTCATAGGTTTTTAAAAAACTGCACCCCTAATTTTACTAATTTTAAATGAGTTAATTACTTTTATATTAACTAATTCAAAAGTTACATGCGTAGAGAAAAAAATTAATTTATTTACTTTTATATTATATACATATTTTTAAAAAATTAATGATTGGTATTGTTTATGTTTTTCAAAATTTTGAATTTTATAGGTAAATAATCTAAACTGTTCGTAAATATATAATAATGTAATAAAAATAATATTCATTAGTGTGGACTACTTGCAGTGCTCTAAAAAATGTAAACAAATAATGAAAAAAAAAAAACATAAATATTTATAAAAATTTAATAATATTTTATAAAGATGGATATTTTAAATATGTTTTAAAAAAAAATCAAAATTAATTATTTCTTCTTTATTAGTATCTTCTTCTTCTTCAATGGCGCAACAGACTCATAGTGAGCCAAGGCCGTCTGCCTATTGGCAGAGTCCCGAAACGGTATGTATTTCTTTTTACGTGATAGGGCTGTCAGCCCTATGCTCTACAGTCATATTGGGTCGGGACCTACGATTTAATGTGAATTCCGAAATACTACAACCATACACGGCACAGACCTGCATTCGAACTCGTAACTTGTAGCTTCATTACTATATTAATTTACAAAATAATATCCATTAAAATTGTATACGTATACACATACTTTTTCAATCGTTGTTTTCTCCACTAAATAACAACTTAACCATCGCCATAATTTATTTAATCAAGACATATAAAAAATGTTTAAATCGTAAATTAGAAAAACAACTTTATAACACTGTAAAACGAATTAAATTTATTTCTATACATTTTAAAAAGTTGAACATAACTGTATTTAAAATAAATATTTTTTAAGTTAATATTTTTATATTTATGCTGCGAAACGCAAATATATATATATATTAATAAAAACTACATCTGTGATGTCAAGCTTGCATGAAAACAAGTGGTTCATAATTTAACATACAAATATGACATTTAACATATGGCCGATTCCGCTTTAAAAGCGATAAAAATAGTCTATACATTTAAAACTTTTGTTTACACAAAAGCAATTTTGGACATAAATTCAATATAGCAAATTTCACAAAAGACATGAAAGTATCCTCAACAATAGAAAATTTTATTAATAAATTTATTTTTGGATTTTCTTGAGTACGGCATTCTTCATTTAACTGCATATCCAAAAGTCTACGAAGAAAATCAAGGTAGGTTCGAACCGGAAAATAAATTCAGAAATGAGCAGTGCTAAGATACGAAAAATTTGAAAAGAAAACCAATTACAGAGGCTCTTCCTATCGGAAATACGGTTACCCCGTGTGGGTGAGGAAGGAATTTCGATTAATTTAGGAAACCGTTCGTCATGTGAATGTTTTCGATCTTTTTCAAAGATATCAGGCATGTCATATTTGAAAACAAAGGCAGCACACTTCAAAAAGAATGTTTTTTTTTTCCCTTTCAGAAAAAAATACATTCGAAAATACATCCTTCTTTGGCGGAAAAAACTACAGGGATTGTTGTTTTCCAAACAGTTACTTACCTCTGAGGAAAAACCAATCAACAATATCTCGCTTCAGTTAAGTACTTGTTTGGATTCTTGATGAATGGCATTTATTTAAAGATGGTGTGAATGTAAAGAAAAGAAAATTCAATCATTTGTCACAGGATTTCCACGGAATTCAATCATAAAAAAAAAAAACACGAAAAGTCGAAATCTAACAGTTCCATTTAATGTGCAAAATCAAATGGGATTTTTTTCTTTTAAATTATAGTTTCAAAAAACTAAAAAACACGCTTTTAGAGTTAATCAAACTAAAAAGTAAAAAATAATTGTTAACATAAGAATAAAATTACTGATGAGAAAATGAATGTCACTGTTCTAAAAGCGTGGGTGCTTGATATCAATTGTTATAATTTTTCACTAGTTTCATTCAAAAAATGCAGAGTTAGTTTAAAAATGTCATACAAAGCACCCACGCTTTTAGAACAGTGACATTAATTTTCTCGTCAGTCATTTTATTCGTATGTTAACGATTATTTTTTACTTTTTAGTTTGATTAACTTGTTTACGTGTTTGTTAACGTGTTTTTAAACTATAATATTTAAATGAGGTCCCGATAAGAGGACTGGGACTATAGTTCTTACAATAATTTAATTGTGAGTAAAACAAAGGCTAAATGCGAATATATCGAGCCAGCCAGGATTCGAACCAGGAATCTCCTGATCCGTAGTCAGGAGCGTTATCCGTTGTGCCGCTGTCCCACGTAGGTTTGAATGTCTCAGGTACTTTCATTCTACATGGGTTAAATTGCTCTTCATAAGTTAAAACAAAATCACTACTCCTGGCGATCCTAATCATGATGAGATAATAAATTTATCAAAATATTTTATTGTCGTCGGTCCTTGATAAGTCTATAACGTTTAAATTAAATCTGATCGCTTAAAGTAGGGCAAAATAGAGACCAAAGAGTCAGTTACAAACAAACAAACAAACAAACAAACAAACATCCAACTAATAAAAGCGTATTAAAAATAAGAATGAATAATACTAAACATTTCTCACTAAAAATTTGCAAAGATAATTCGGTTTATATTTCCATTAGTAATATCAATAAAGGTAATATAATTGATAATAAACGATTTTTTTTTATTATTTTTTAGATTCTACTTATAAGAGGTCACTAATTATTAGTCATCTACTTGACTGAAATTGATAAAATCAGTGGCTCATAACTAGGACATTGATTGACCCACGATTGAAAATGAAATAATAAACATGAAATTGATAATAAACAATTTTTTTATAATTATTATAAGTGATCACTAATTAGCGATCAGCTATTTGATAAAGGGTTTGATTTAAAGATGGTGTGAATGCAAAGAAAAGAAAATTCAATCATTTGTCACAGGATTTCCATAGAATTCAATCATAAAAAAACCACGAAAAGTTGAAATCTAACAGTTCCATTTAATGTGCTAAATCAAATGGGATTTTTAAAAAAAAAAAATAAAAATGGATAATTCTAAACATTTCTCACTAAAAATTGGCAAAGATAATTCAGTTTGCTTCCATTAATAGTACAATAATTAATTGAAATATGTATGTATTTATTATGTATTCATTATTTTATGCATTTATTATAAATAATATTCACCATCATCATCATCAATGGCGCAACAGCCCCATGATAAGTCAAAGCCGTCTGCCTACTGGGAAACTGAAGACAGAAGATGTTATTTTATTTTTACGGGGTAGGGTTGGGTTGTCAGCCCAACGTCCAATGCTCTACAGTCAGGGACCTACGACTTAAAGTGGATTTCGAACCACTACAATCATCCATGGCACAGACCTGCACTCGAACCCGAAACTTATGGCCTCATTACTATATTAATTTACAAAATAATATCCATTAAAATTGTATGCGTATGCACATATTTTTCAATCGTTGTTTTCTCCACTAAACCTGTAAACGCCCGAAACCTGTAGCATCGAGCGCCAGAGTGCTAGTCACTATGCAATCAGCGTCCATAAATAATATTAGCATATATCAAATTATTCATATAAATAATATTAATATATGTAATCGTATAATCATTATTATATATTAATATAATAAACACATAAAATAATGATTATACGATTACAACACGATACGATTATGTTTGTTATAAATAGTATTAACAATTTTAGCTATCCGAGAAATGTTGTCAAAATGGCAAAAAAAAATCTAGTTTTTGTGTAAAACAATCGACAGATATTTTGTTAACATTTTCTGTTTCCCCATTGTCAGAAATTAAATATATTTCCTTTCATATAATTTCCATTTTTTTTTTTTCAAGTAAATAATTTGTTTAATTTCTTGCTTCGCCTTCTTCATCTCAGTTTTTTTTTTTTTTTTTTTTTTTTTTTTTTTGAAGCATTTTTTTTTTATACATATCTCGTGACAGTGAAAAAGAATCTTCTAATTATCAAGATAAATAATAGGAATCGAAGTCAATAATGATTACAGAGATTTGAGATTACGATGCTGAGATGGAAATAATCAGCTGAGTTCCCTGCTGGTTTGATTGATCTTTATGTTTTTTTTCCGTCATACGTTTACTAGTGCAGGAAAAATGGAGCAGAATTACGATAGGGTATGAAAAATATAATAAGTTTTTTTTTTTTTTTTCACTGTTTTATTTTTTATTTTTTTTTTTTAATGTAGCTGGCAATACAGAGACAGTTATCTTTATGCTGGATCTCTGTTACTTATTTAGTACAATCCAGGATACGTGTATCATTGAAGATATGCTACGGCCGCAAGTAATACTTGCCCCACAACACTTTACGGTGATATTAGACTGGGATCTATGGTTTAAAGTGGATTCCAAACCCCTACAATCATCCATGGCACCGGGGATCGAACCCAAAACCTGTGGTACCGAACGCCAGAGCGCTAGCCACTCGGCCATCAGACCCCTTTTTTTTGTTCACTGTTAATAGACATATATTTACAGACAATTTCAGCATACAATACAACAGACATGCAATTTGAATAATAAACAAACAAAAATAATATAATTAATATTTATAATAAAATAATGCTTATAATTATATTTATGTTAATATTTATCGTTATTTATGAATAAAAATTTAATATTTATTTGTTAAAAGTAACAGATAAATATTAAACCGAGTTTAATGAATTCATTACATTGCACTAGAGTTATTTACAAAATCGAATGAATTGTTGAATTAAATGAGTTTTTTGTTGTTGTTTTTTAGTTTTGTACCCAGAACTCAAGATAATCAAAAAACATTTTTTGAATAAACAAGAAATTTCAGTTTTCCATTTTTAACATTAAAAAAAAAAAAAAAAAAAAAAAAAAAAAAAAAAATTGGAAAATGGGAGAAAAATATGTTGCCAAATTTTTAATGCCAATTCAAAGTAAGAACGATTTCGTGACATTTACACATTTCGTTTTAAATGTCGAGAAATGTAAGGAGGAAAAAAAAACACAAATGCTTTATTTTTTTTAATTTTAAATAAACTATCAAACGAAATTAATTTTTTACTTTCTGTGAACTGTTGAAATTCGATTTCCTAATATACAAAGTACATTTATAATTAAACAGTAACTTAATTAAAGAACCCATAATATATATATAAATGTCAGACATTATGTGATTGTTAGAAACAAATAAATATATGAAATACTTATCATCCTACTTATTACAACTCATTCACTTAAATATTATAAAAGAAAATATATCTTTTTCAGAAAAGGGGCACATTCGTGTAAAAATTAAATGACATTTAGAATACATTATTACACTTTTGAACTATTCTTTCGTTGAAATGTTAATTTAAATTAGACATTTTGAAAGAACCAGTCATTTTCTATTTACCAGCATATATTAATTACAATTTAATACTTGCCATATTTTTTGATAAAAGTATATTCTTAGGCTGCCTACACATAGTTCACAGAAAATTAACGATGAAACCGACAGTAATATGATTTCGGAATGCTAAAATATTTACTTTACATTTATATTACGTTTAATGTTAATTTAAAATAACGTGCATACTTCCTTAAAAACTTCAGTTTATTATCATTTTAATTTATATCGTAAGAGCTGTGCGGTAAACAATTTCAATTAATAAAATATTAACTAGCAATTATTTCGAGATATCCATAAAAATTGAAATTAAGTTTAAATACACATTTCAGTAAAATAAAATTAATAACATAACATTAATTTAAAGGAAACCTTTTTCATAAATCATAAAAATATTTTCATTTAGGTATCTTTAATTAGTGCATAAGCAATTTATTGCAAACGACAGTTAAAAATATAATAAATAAATATATCTAAATCATTCAATACTTTTAATGAAATACAAAATTTCTAAATATTAAAATTAAAAATGTAA
The DNA here is from genome assembly GCA_021605095.1 of Caerostris extrusa. NCBI lineage: Eukaryota > Metazoa > Arthropoda > Arachnida > Araneae > Araneidae > Caerostris > Caerostris extrusa. The sequence goes on from BPLR01003918.1 coordinate 76,285, forward strand.
TTAAAAGTTAATATAATACAAATCTAAGTAAATGCGAGTCGTATTCAAAAATAGAACATTTTGAACTTTAGCTATTGTGAATCAATCTAATTTAAGAACGACAGGAATTCCATTTTAAAAGTCAACAGCACATTTTCAAATTTGAATCGTTCTTAAGAACGATTCAAATTTAGAATAACCTTTTTTAGATATTTTGCTCGATTTTCATAAAACAATGGGCATTCAAACAATGAAAGAAAAACATTAAAACGCAACACAAAGGTTTTGTATTTGAATCGAGCGCTGAACCCCCGACATTCGTAACAGAAGGTAATTTGAAACTTTCAATCAACAGCAACCTAATTATTTAGCAAATTGAGGGAGGTTTTAAGCAGTATTTAAAACTAATAATATTCCTTTATGTCGTGATGGAAATTATTCTAAGAAAGCTAGAAATTCTAACCTATGTTTACAAGACTGGTTTGAATAAAGGGCTTTAATAGTACACGAAAGTAATTAGATTGGGCAACTCAGTTTAAAGCAGAAAATATTTCTTTAGGTGCTTTTCATCAGTGACTAATGATTTGTGTCGGTTATGTCTAACGTTCTGTTTGCATTTGGAACAAATGACGTAATTAATTTATACGATTTATAAATTTGACAACGTCTGTTATGAAAAAAAACTGAAAAGGAATAATTGTGTTTTCTTGAGTTATTTCAATAACAACAGACAAACAACATTTTTAAAACTTTTATGTCTCAGAATATTTAAAAATTAGGAAAATTGCGATACATTCTTTATTTTATTTTTGTCACTTCTTAGACCCGACTCGTGGCTCAGTGACAAAGCGCAGTGCTAGTGCTAGAGCAGTAGGGAGGAGGTTCCATCCGCTGGCGACTTTGTTGTCGACACTGTTTCAAAAAACAAGGAGACTCAATGGGGATTTGTGATGCTCAGCATTTTTCCTCATTAGTCGGACTACCTGGTGGGAGTTTTTCCGGGAGTTCTCTCAAACGATACGCATATGCGGGGTAGTTCCCCTTAAAAGTCCTCCCTGGAAGACGCTATGCTCCTTCTTCAGCAACCGGAGCCAAGTCAGACTTCTACCTACGGGTGCTCCTTCACAACATAAGCTGCATCTCCCCCCCGCCCCCTTTCATTCCTTCAGCAGAATAATAACAATTATTGCAGTAGTTACTAGGATAAACAGAACAATATCAATTTCTTCTAAAATAAAACTTTTTTTCTCATTTTTGTGATCCCGGATATCAACAAAACAAATACAGATTAATATTATCTTTATGAATACTTTAATAATTTTTACATTATACATTTTACGTTATAATATTTTTGACAAAAATTTAGAAATTTGATTAATTTTTAGAAACTTAACTACTCCAAAGAAGAAGTTTTTTTTTTTTAAAGAAAAAAAAAAAAAATTTTGTTTTTTTTTCGGGAGGGGACTGCGATTTATTTAATTTATAACGATAGACATTCAGCTCCACAAGAAAATAAAATAAATGCAATATTTATACAAAACAAATAATACCAAAGTATTTGCTCGTTAAGAGTTTAAGTACAGATAATATATAACATTTATTTGCTACATAATATATAATTTTATTCCTACATAATATTTGTTAATGTCTAACAGGATAAATTCTTTATTTTTCCCAAATGTATTATTCTTATATATTCCAATTCCCTATTATATTGAAAAAAAGCAGACACATATGAATCAATGCTTTTGTTAATAATATTTTTAAGTACTATAACTGAAACATTTTTAAAATTTAAACAGCTGAATTTCTTTGGGAAAATAATTCACTGACAATGCTTTTTCGTTTTTGGAATCTGTAATCCATGTTTATGATATAAGGTTTGAATTTATATAGACAATTTCAAATTTTTAAGCTTTATTTGTAGCGAGGCTAAGAGAACAAAAACACTATCTTGAAACGCGAATCCCTGATGGATGCAATTTATAAACAGTTTTCTGAGGCATTCAATAGAAGTTTTTTTTCATCTAGACTACAAACCCCTTAAAATCCTAAGAAAAAAATATAAACAGAGAAAAGAAAACAATTTACCGATTAGGACGTAAAGTTTTCTCTAGAACCTTTATATTAACAAATTGATGATACATCAAATAAAAAATATATTTATACAAAGCTTAAGAATAAACAAGTCATTGTCCCCAAATGTTCACTGTTAACTTTTTTTTTTTTTTTTTTTATGTTTATCTAGTATATGTATCTAAGCTTTATCATAACACAATAACATAATAAGTAAAACATCGTTTCACAGAACTGATACGACAATTCCATTATTAGCTTTAATAAAATCCATTATAAAAAATTGTTTGAAATTTTTAAACAGTAGAATTTATCTGCTATGCCCATGTGCATTCTAAATGTCTTAAGTTTTTTAACTGAAATAAAAATTCAAGCTACCTCTTTTCATTTTTGTAACATTCAACAATTTTTAGGTCTCAAACTTTATAAGTTTTTTTTTTCAAATGGAAAAATCTATTGTACAAATATTATTTTCATTTGTTCCAACTTTTGGTAACTCATACACGACTGCATGTAATATTTTCAAGGAGTCGTTTACGGAATTATATATTTTTAATAACGTTTAATTGTATCATCAAAATATTTTCTGTAAATAACTTGCTTTTCATCACCACAATTTTTTTAAAATTTTAATTATAATATATGTAATTATTTAAAAAAAAGCAAATGAAATTTAAATTGGAATACGTTTGTTGTCATTCACTATAAAGTAAACTTGGCATCGTAGCAGAAATAGTCATAATGCGGAATAAACAGTTTTACAGATAAAATACTAATAAAGAAAGTCAAAAAATTTACGGCCTTGAATCTTTGAAATGCATAGATAAAATTTAACTTACATACTCATAAAATTTAATCAAGTAGTTAACTTTTTCTTCTAATTATAATTGTTATTATTTCGCTAATGGGTTTTCTATTTGTTATAAATTTGGCATCAATTTGTTCAACATTACTTTTACAATTTGCTCCCTTTGATGTAATGACTTTTTAGTTACTCATACAGACCGTCATGTAGGAATATTTGCAAGGATTTGTTTACAAATTACATATTTTTAAAAATGTTTAATTGTATCGGCAAAACATTTTTTAAATAAATTGAAATTACTGATAACAAAAAAAAAAAAAAAAATTATTTGTCGTTAATTTAAAATGGGTGTTTTAATATAATTATAATATATTTAATTATTTAATAGGAGAAAATGGATTTTAAATCGGAATACATTAAATTACCATTCACTATAAAAGTACACTTGGCATAATAGCAGAAATAGTCACAGCGCGGAATAAATAGTTTTACAGGTAAAATACTGATATAGACAATCTTAAAAATATACAGCCTCTAGTCTTTTAAATGCAAAGATAAAATTTAATTTACATACTCATAATCAATTCGTTAACTTTTCTTCTAATTATAATTGTTACTATTCCGCTACGAGGTATTCAATTTGTTATAAAAGGGGCCTGAATGGTCGAGTGGCTAGCGCTCTGGCGCTCGGTACCACAGGTTTCGTGTTCGAGTCTCCCGGCGGTGCCATGGATGTTTGTAGTGGTTCGGCATCCACTTTAAACTGTAGGTCCCGGTCTAATAGGATCGTAGAGCGTTGCGGGGGCATTGTTACTCCTGCGTCCGTGGCTTATCTTCAAGTTACACACGCCCCCTGGATAATTAATGCAAAGTGAGTCCCCAAAAAAAAAAAAAAAAAAAAAAAAAAAATTTGTTATAAATTTGACTTCGATTTGCTCAACATTCATTTTCTGGTATTCTTCATAATTGAATGTGTTAAACTTGGATCGATCTATTCATACAAATTAAAAGCATACAAAATTTATTATTATTATTATTATCTTTACAATCATTATTACTATAATTTTTTAAAAGTATAAATGCCCAATATTTAAATTCCGCCAGTAAATTATGAATTAATAAACACAATGTGAAAAACTACACGCTCAGTGACTACATGCAATATATTTTCAACGCAGAAAAATTTAAACTATTTTCCTCCGCGAAAGAGGATTAACAAACAGGAACACAAGAAAAATCACAAGAAAAAAATAAATATTAATTTATTCATCATTAATTTAAAAGGGGTTTTCAATATAATTTTAATATATTTACTAATTTAAGAAAAAAAGAATTTTAAATTGGAAAATCATACTTGGCATCGTAGCAGATATAGTGACAGTGCGGAACAAACAGTTTTAGATAAAATACTAATAAAGTAAAAAAAATATACAGCTAATATCTAGTCTTTGAGATGCATATATAAAATTTAATTTTACAAACTCATCAAACTTAGTCAAGTCGTTAATTTTTTTCTAATTATAATTGATACTATTTTGCTAATAGGTTTCTATTTGGTTATAAATTTGACATCAATTTGCTGAACAATCTTTTTCTGGTACCATTCCAATTAATTGCGTATTTAATTTGGATCGATCTATTCATTAAATTAAAGCACACAAAATTTATTTATATTATTATTATATATCTATTATTATTATTTTGAAAAAAAGATAAAATGTACATTCAAATTCCACTAGTAAATTATCAAAATAAATAAATGCAATATGAGAAACTATACGCTCAGTAACTTCCAGCAATTTATTTAATCTCAGAAATATTAAACTATCTTCATCCACGAAAGATGATTACTACACAGAAATAAATTTCACGTTACCTCTTTTGATTTCTGTAAATGTCAACAATGTTTTAGGTCTCAACTCATAATTAATATATATTTTTTTTTTTTTTCAAATGGAAAAATCTATTTTACAAAGTACTATTTTCCCTTTGATGCTAATGACTTTTAACAACTCATACATGATTGTCATGTACAGAATATTTCAAGAGTCATTTACAAATTAAATTATATTTTTAATAACGTTTAATTGTATCATCAAAATATTTCTGACAAATAAATTGCTGCAAATTACAACAAGAAAAAAATAATTTTGTAATTTATTTAACATTAATTTAAAAAGGTTTTCTAATTATAATATATTTAATTATTTAAGAAATAAAATGAATTTTAAATTGGAATACATTAAATTATCATTCACTGCAAAGTAAACTTGGCATCGTAGCAGAAATAGTCACAGTGCGGGAATAAACAGCTTTACAGATAAAATACTAAAAAAATCTTGAAAAATATGCATCATCTAGTCTTTGGAAATGAATAGATGAAATTTAAAACCGCTCGTAAATCTTAATCACGTCGTTGCGCTATTTTGCTAATTATAGTTGACTTGCTATTTCGCTAATAGGTTTTCTATTTATTTATAAAATTGACATCAATTTGCACTTAATCTATTTTTGGTACCATCCGAATTGATTGTGTATTAAGCTTGGATCAATGGGTACAATTCAAAATTAAGCATACAAATTTTATTTTTATTATTATTACCTCTAATATTAGTATTAGTATTATTTGGAAAAGGTAGAATTCCCAACAAATTATCAGGAAGAATAAATATGGCACAATATCAAAACTATACGCTCAGTAACTTCCTTCAATATCTCAACAGAAAAATTAAACTATCTTCCTCCAGGAAACAGGATTAATCATTGTACATTTGACATATTCCTAAGTTTTCACATGTTATTTGACATTACAACCGGTTCCACTAGCACATAGCAGAGGCCCCGTCATAACGCACACCTACGAGGAGATAAACACGAACCAATTAAGGTAATATATTGGATCTCTATTAAAAACCTCGAAATAGTTTTTGCGACCACGCAACACAGTGACGATGACGTAAAGAAAATGATTTCATCACATGACGTAGAAAAGAAAGTCACAGAACGAAGCAGATGTCATGAAACTACCGTTGGAAGAGCTTTTTGTTCTTTTCGAATCAATGAACTTCATTAAACTTGCCATCGTAGAAGATGGTATATTTATATACCGAATTATTACAGGGGTGGTATATGCTAAAGAGATTTTTACGAAACTTCGAAGAGAAAAGAACAAGAAAAAAAAAATGTACTGCAGGTTTTACTACCAGTAAAAAAGAGTAAGGGTGTAAGAATATATAATTTTTATTGTGATTTAATTATAAATTTTTATAAATATTTATTAAATTTATATGTCTAATTGTATTAAATACTCTTGTTTTCTGTAAGAAATAATCTATACCTTTATATAACCTAGATCTAAGGATCTACCTAAAAGATAGTTTATTAAATCTATGCCGCTCCAAACCGAAGTATAGAAATATTGCCATTACTAACGAACTTGGTGAAGTTTAAGGAAAATCAAACAGCTTAGTAAAATTATTATAAATCAAAGGGAGTTTCTAGATCTTAGATGGAGAGAGAACAAAACTTTAATTGAAACAAAATTTTAGCGAATATTCTACTAGATTCACTCCAGCCCTATGCATATAATCAGCAGTAGTTATATTCCCCTTTTTGACTTGTCGATTTATCTCTGCAAATTGCGATTCTCTTAACAATTGATATAAGAATATGTAGCAGTTTGTATTTCTGTTTAAGTTCTACGTGTACAAATAAGAGTTTTAATAAAATTCTAGTTAGTTTGGTAGCAGTTGTTTTTAAATAAAACTCTCTTTTAGTTTGCAGAAAATCCCACACAAAATAAATGAATCTCAGATTCTGGTACAACTACTTAAGAACATATATAGTATTTATAATACATTATACTTCTACAAAAAATAATAATAATAATACCTCAATACTTTTCATCTTGAAAACTTTTAAAAGATATCTATTTTTTAAAGTAAAAGAAAAATAATATAATTTCATTTGCTTCGATTGCTTTATTTATTTTTTATATCAGCAACAGTAACAATCTAGAAAGAAGGACAGCATACAAAAATAATATCCACATATGTGGTCAACTATGAAAATATTTCTTTCATTTTAGAAATGATGGTTCATTAGAAAGTAAGGGGTTTGGAAATGATGGACTGGGCTTTACGGTTATTTTTGTATACTTTAGGATAATTAGACTGGGACCTACAATTTAAAGTAGTTCGAACCACTGGCAAGCATCTATGCCACTGCCAGGATTCGGGCGGGACCTGTGGTACAAAGGCCGAGCCAGCCAATTGCCATCAGACGCTCAGAAAATTGTGTGTGTGTGTGTGTGTGTGTGTGTGATGTAGCGAATGCATTCAAGTTATCCAAAACATTTGTAATTATTATTTAAATTTATATTGTTAGTTGCTGTTATTAAGAAAATATACCAAGCACAATCGTGATTAAGTACTTAATTATGGGCAATAAGATAAAAAAAAAACTGAAAATTATTATGCTGATATAAATGCATTTCATGAAAACTTTTTTTCTAAGGAAATCACACTTTATAATTAATAGGTCTTTTAATTTATTAAAAAATGTTTACAGAGTACTAAAAGAACACCTATAGGGAGT